>JAUPFV010000002.1:90896054-91206144 GCA_036936605.1 Limnanthes douglasii subsp. nivea
GTCTTGATAATGATATATCTTGTAAATAATATATATTATTTACATTGTCGAGGCATATTCATGTTAAGGATCGATAAGGGGATAAGATGCATGAACAAAGATAATTCCAAACAAAGGGAATACAGAAACAAGTAGACAAAGGAAAAACTGAAAATAAGAAGATAATGGTTATTAAAATACTTCAACCGAGGATCGTAAAAAAATATTTAGGCAAGAGGTAGACGAAAGTAGGAAGATAAAAGTCATTAAATATACTTTACCCGAAGATCATAAAAGAGTATTTAGACAAGAGGTAAATGAAAGTAAGGAGACGAGAGTCATCTAAAAGACTCTAACCGAGAGTCATAAATAAATATTTAGACAAGGGCATAGCGAAAATAGGAAGGCGAAGGTCTTCCAAATAATTTTAACTAATGGACATTCAAAAGATGTTTTACGAGGGTTATAATGGAAATACAAAATGATACAAAAAATGGGAAATGTTGTTCAAGCAGCGCGTGTCATTATTTAATAAAGCATCAAGATAAGTTTTACTCTATTATAACATGTGTAATGCGTTAATTGGAATAAAGTAAAATGTAAATTGTATAAATATAGACTTAAATCTCCATTTAAGAGGGGACGCATTAATAAAAAGAGGGGACACATTAATAGAAAGAGGAAAACACAATTAATTTTGAGCGATTATTCTTTTTCGATTTACAATTCATTAATTTGAATTAATATTTGATAAAAAATTTACCTCATCAATGAAAAGTGATAGCTCTCTACCTCTTTGTTAAACCGACATGGGAAAATTATTATTCGTGACTCAGGACTTGAAAGCAACTTCAAGGTTTCTGATATCATTCATGATGATATTCGGAACTTACCGACTCAATTAAGCTATGCTAGTGCTATAAACCATCAAAACATCTAGAAGATCAACCACATTATCTGTACGGCCACCCCTCGTGTAGAGTGAGCGGGGTTAGTATGACAAAAATATAACATCCCCGCCATTCTTTTATTCTTTGACTTACTATATTAGGTAAGTTATGTACCCCAGATAAACTTAGTAGGTGGGGATTAAATTCCCTTCGTGATGTGAATTATGTAATTACTATGATGAATTTATCAACCATATCCGATATGAGTGTGTATATATTTAGGATATCTACACAACTACCAAATGTTAAGGGAAAATATTCACGAGTATAAGCCAAATAGATAAATTTATTAATCCGAGAAGAAAATATACATTATTCACTCTTGAGATTCTTATTCATACAATTTATTATTATACTTTCTCTCATCCATTAATTATTTAATAATGTTATTAGAATGTAGACCATTTTCGTTGAATGAGGACCACTTTCGTTGAACGTGGCTCGTCTTTGATTCCTATTAAGCCTCTTCATGAACGATTATGTTGAAGAGTGGTAACGGTAAGAATACGTCCGTTATGTTGGTTGTGATTGGCCTTAGTAACGTGAGGGACTCCATGGTGACATACCGAGCCGTGTCCTGAATGGTGGTCCGACACTGCTCTTTATGATTGGTCTTGATTTCTCTTACCCATACCGAGGTTACAACCTTAAATTTTTTTTATCTCTTTGTCCTTAGCTCCCAATGGTAACCCTTAATAACCAAGGGGCCTTCATCTCATGATTATGGCTTTTCTTGTAGTAATGGCCTCATGATAATGGCCTCATCAGAGCTCCCCCTAATTTGTTTAGTAGCGCGAGTTAAAAAATAGGAATACTAAACAAAGTGATAATCATTTAGAAAGATAGGTATGACAACCCAAATTTACCCAACGGTGATATGGAGACGCGTGATGTATGAGCCTAGGTTAATGTGATTGAGGGTGAGGAAGAGTAAGGCATGCGCTAAAATAGGCGGCTTCACTTACATCAAATCTGTGACACAAAGGTAGCGTGTGTATGCAAGTGGCGATAATGCTTTAATTATAAAAAAGCTTATAGCAAATACTAATGATTATGATAAAACAAAATTGATATTTTATCCTAGATTATTGTGCCTGTATCTAGTTTAGACAAAGGGGGCATTTTCATATTTCATTTATCGGGAAAGTTGTCCTTTGTTAGAGAGTGAACAAAGATTTACAAACGGAAAACCTGTTTATCTGAAGACCGCCGTAGATTCATTTCATCGCCAACTTAGGTTTCATTGTGTAATGGGTATGTACGCCTTCTAATTTTGTCTTCCTTACGTCCTTGTATAGTACTAGGGGGATCAGTTTTAGGTCCCACCATGAATTATCTTTAGTAGCTTTTCCTCGCGTGGCCATCAATTCTTAATACCTTCATGTAAGTAGATTTTCATGGTGCAAGCCTACTTGGATATTAATGTATTACTTATTAGCCCTATAGATTCCTTGCGGTCACTCTACTGGTGTGATGGCCTTTAAAAAGGTAGGGAAGAAAAATAAAAAAATGGTCGACCTCCTTGGCAAACCACCAAAGGAGCAAGTGGACAGCCCATCGTTTCTGGAAGAGTATTTTGTATGTATAGCCCCCAAATACAGGTATTTTATGGAGGATGACCACCGCGATTTTATGGAGCAAGTGGTACTTTATGGTGGAATTCTAAATAAAATTACGGCGCATGTTCCGACCATAGAGAACAACCCTACAAGGTCCATAAGAATGAAACGTGTCTTTATACCACTTTGTTTTATTACGTACTCCATCTGCCATTGCCTTTGTTTATCCAAGATATTTACAGTTTCGTGAATATATGCCCGACGCAGTTAACTGTGGAACAGCTGGAGGATGCTACTAAGTATACTGTTAAGCTCCAAATAACTATAAATCCTCGTGTATTTGGCTGTTTTGCTAGCTATGGATGATGTTTTGAAATTGTTTCACTCCCCCTCTTCTATCTCTAGTTAACATCGTATATGTCTTTGGAAATTGGGAGCACAAAAATTCCCTAGAAAATTTGCAGTTGGAAAGACGGTGGACGGAAAAGTGTAAAGAGTATTGGTCTTTATTCGTATTAAATAATGCGTAATATTTGAGATGGTGGTAATATGAATCTGGTGTATTTTGCAAGGGAATTGAAGCATCAACATTAGTGCAAAGAAGGAAAGTCATAGGGTACAATCAACCCATTAGAGAGCTTATTTGTTATTGTCTACACACGTAGGGTTTTGACGGGACGTGCTTGTTTTCACAGGTAAACTATCTACGATCAGGTTTGTTGCATATTTCTGAATTGGAGGTGACTAAAGGGGGCCATTTAAAGGTGAGACTCATTGGGATGCTGCAAAAGCTGAAAGGCTACATGTGCTGATGCAACAAAAGTTTATGTACTAGAATAGCAGTAGTGTTGGCGTGGTTATACCCCAGAGTCGAAAGCACAATGATATAGAGGGGTCTCTCTTGTTAAGGTAAAGAGGATGAGGCAATAAGTTGAAGTTTTTTCTAAAGATATTCGAAAGGGTAGCCACCATAAGGGTACTACCGGTCCTCCGAGCAAAGGAGAAGGAAAAAAGATGACCCAGGTGTCAAAGGTAATGATCCTGATGGCTAAGTAGTAAGAAGAGTTGGAGGAGGATGAAGTTCCTTATTTGAAGATGAAAATGGTAGTAAGGGATGCAGTACCAATATTTCAACAAAAGTTAACACGGGTGGATGAAGATGATGATGATGATGATGATAAATTGGCGTTAGATAAGAAAGGTTTGAATGTTCCACCGCTGCGAAAGAGGTAGGATAAGAAGGTAAATCACCCAAGGTGGTGATACTAGATGAATCTAATGGTAAGGCGGAGGTTAGAGATGAAGTGAATGAGACAAAAAAACCTGTGTTGGTGGGTGAATTACCTGCGGATACACTATCATAGAAGGAACCCTTTGTGTAGGTGGTTGCATTTGATTCGTCGATGCCACATCCATCGCTGATGATGTTGCACCGATTGAAATGCCTCCCATGTTTTTTATGACAACATGTCGATGAGAAAAATACTAACGATTGAGGTTCATACAAGTCAATTTTATTAGGATACTTACAGTGGTTTGTAGTGCTATCATATCGTCGTATATCCCCATATGATTCCCAAACCATAGAAAACTAGTAGCTTGAGGCACTATGTTTTGGGTTAGTGAGAGGGCTAACCACCAAGCTAGTCTGCTTCAAGCATGGGTAAGGGTTAGCAGATACGCGATATGACAAGGAGCTCAAAGATAATGCCAACTTATAGAAGGCGTTCACCATGGTGGCTGATGAAAGAAGCGTTTGCCGTAAGCAATACATGCAGCTCATTAATGAGAAGAATGTGCTAATTGTGCAAAGCAATAAGTTGTCCAAGAAGAATGATGAGTTGATGGCTCAGAGTGTAGGTTTGATAACCCAAAATATAGCACAGACACAAAGAGTAGAGAAGTTGGCGGAGAAAGTAGCATCTCTGACGTTAAAGAATGCTAACTTGCGAGTGACGACCTTAGCGGCAAAAACAGCAAAGGAGCGACAAAGGAAGAAGCTGAAGGAGAAGGTTGAACGGGATCTAATTGATCGGGAGAACCAGGTGATGGATATTACGATGGGGATGATCGATAAAAATCAGAAAGACACAATCTTAGAGTTGTGGAGGATAAACCCGGGGATGTCTCTTTGGCATTTAAGAAAGTGTGTACCCTTGGTAAGCAGCTGATATGGCTGATGAGGAGAAAAAAGGAGAAAGCTCTGCGAATGAACAACGAAAAATGGTTCCCTCTGACCCCCCACCCCCCCCCCCCCCCCCCTCGGTTTTGACAAAAAAAAATAGTGACTAACACCCCCTAGGGTTGGGAGTTGCAACTATAGCACCAAGAACAGGTTTACCCCCTTCCGCACTTAATGCCACCTGATGAACAGGTAGACCTTATGATGGGTGTAATTTATTTTGGTGAACTATTTGTTATGACTTGGTGATTTTTATATTTTTTATATATTAACATTTTCTCTTTATACAAAATCGAAGGCACAATGTGACCTGTCATATTTCCCATCGCGTGATCCTTAGAGCTATAGTAATTGGATTTTTAACATTTAATGACCGACGCGACCTATTGTGTGGCCTTCGTAGGCTTGCCATGGTTGTTAGTTTGCATATAATATCGATGCCATGTATTGGGATTAGTGTGGACTTTCATGTAGCCTCATAAGACGTGTTCTATTAGCTCGGTCGGGTTATATACTCAACTGGCCCGGGCACATTACGGCTCTTTGCATAATTCGTAGGCATGGTTCATAACCCAAATCACATTTTGTATGAGATATGAGAACATATACCAAACACATGAAAAGACAAATATAGGAAATTATCATTAATCAATAAAAGAATGTATCTCGTTAAAAAACTCTTCCACGCCATCAGGAGGACAAAAGAGCGTACATCAATGTTACATAGTGTGGTGGTAAAGTTTTAAGTAGTTGGTGTTCCAAGGATGCTTTGACCATCTGAGTCAACTAGGCGATAGGTACCATAGTGTATGAACCCTCCCATGTGGGGCCCAACTCGCATGTAGATTTATCATTTGCTCGAAATATTTTCTTCATTATCATGTCTCTCTCATATGGGCTTCTTAGTCTAAGCTTGAAGTTGAAACGGCTCCGCCTAAGAATTTGGTAGTGTTCGGTACGTACCCGAGCTTGACCACATTTCTCTTCAATCAGGTCAATACTTACGATGCAGTCGGTATTGTTTGTGAGCTCTGAGTAATTAGCCACCTTATGGCTGGGGATGATGAATTTTTCACGGTAGATCGCTTCCATACCGTAAAATAAAGAGAAAAGGTCTCACCAGCAGCGGAGCACAAGACAACTCGATAAGCCTATATTATATATGTAAGCTTAAATGACCATTTGCTTTTTTAGCGTTCTAATTTATTTTTTTACCCCTCCACAATGGTTTGGTTTGTTATCTTGAGTTTTCCCTTTTCTTGGGGACTGTAGGGGGTAAAAAAGTGTTGCTTGATTCCATAACATATGCAGAATATCGTGATAATGTAACTTTAGAATTGTGGGTCGTTATCTGTCATGAGGATACGTGGGATGCCAAATCAAGAGAGGATATGGTTATGCATGAATTCATAGATTTCTTCCGCTCTCGACCGGCCGAGAGCCTTATCCTTGAGCCATTTTGTGAGGTAATCCATGACGACTACCAAACACTGGTGTTTCCCGGTGGCCAAATGTAGTAGTTTGACTAAGTTGATCCCCTATTTATCGAAAGGACATAGGGTTGGATTGTAGCTCATAGGCTTGCTTGGTAGATGACCGATGTTAGCATATTGTTTTCATAGATGAAATTTTTATACTATGCACTCGGCGTTTGCAGCCAAATTTGGCCAATAATATCTTGCAAGTAAACAACAGCAAATAAAACAACGGTGCTCACAATGTGCCCCGCATCCCCATCGTGTAAATCTTGTAGAATAAAGAGGGATCCATCATAACCGAGGCACCTCAGCATGGGTCTCGTAGCACTCTTTCGCTAAATGATGCCATCTAACATGGTGTACTTGGCAGCGCGTAGCTGTAGTGCTCTCGCTTTCTCTTTCCCTAGGGAGAGTGCCTTTACGTAAGTACATGAGATATTCTTGTTGTTGATTCCACTTTGTCGATGTGGGGATTGGATTGTAAAGTTTCGAGCGTGGAGGTTTGCTGCAAAAGGAGGAGCGGTCTATCACTAGAGGTGGAGGTCTTAGCTAAGGTGTAAACTGCTAAGTTGTCAACGCATGGTACCTAGACATAAATGACTCGTTCAAACTTGGTTTTACACTCATTCATGGGTTCAGTGTAATAATGTGTTGCATCTTGTTTGGTGTCGTAGAGGGCTTTCTCCTAGTTGACCACGACTTGGGAGTCAGATTAGACTCGTATTCTCCGCGCCTCACATATATTAGCCAACTTTATCTCTCCTCAAGCACAACCTCATATTCCACTGCATTATTTGTGACGGGGAAGGAAACCCTGATGGCTTGTAAGACATCGTCACCTATAGGAATTTTTATAGCGATACTTTCTCTTCCTCTAAGTGCACCTAAAGCCCTGTCAACTTTGATAATCTATTCTTGTGTGGTTTGATCCGTAGGTGGCTCGGCCTCTTTGTTCTCGGCTTGTGATATGGAGAATTCCTTAATGAAATCGATGATGTCTTGACCTTCGATTGCAGTATAGGGCTCATACTTGATTTCATACTCACCTAGCTCGACATGCTATCTTGTTAGTAGTCCAGATATATCAAGTTTTTGTAATGTATACCTTACGAGAAAGAAGGTGCCCAAATTTATAGTATGACTTTGGAAATATGGTCCTATTTTGTGGGCCGCCATCACCAAACCCATGACCAACTTTTACAAAACTAAGGTAACGGGTTTTTACATCGATTAAAGTTTTGTTGGTGAGTAGATCGGCCTTTGTACACCCTCCAGCTCGCAAACTAACACCACACTAACAAAAAAACATAAATTTAAAGGTAGAGAAAGATGGGTTTACTGGGGTGGGAGCAAATATGATCTCTGGTGATGTAAGGTATTTGTTAAGCGCGTTAAATGCTAAACCGCATCGTTCATCATACGAAAATATTTTAGCTGCCATAAGGACCTCAAAGAATGGGTGGCTTTTATCTGATGCCCCAGAAATGAAGCGTGAAAATGCCGCTAGGCGCACCGTTAAACACTTCACTTCATTTATGTTTCTGGGGGTTTTCATCTGTAGTAAATCTCTTAATTGATCTAGGTCAGCTTCTATCCCATTTTTTGTTGACTACATAACCAAGGAATTTACCGCTTCAAACGCCAAATGAAGACTTCACATGATTAAACTTAAGGTTAAATCGTTGCAAGGTGGCGAATATACTGCTCAGTACATCGAGTTGGGCATCAACTCTGATGCTTTTAACTAGCATATCATTGACGTACGCCTCCATGTCATTTCCGAGTTAGTTCTAAAAAATCTGATTGACCAAGCATTCGTACGAGATCATGAAAAACTTCTTGAGTTTTTTCTTGGTGTTGTTATGGTCAACTATTACCATTAGCTTGACTTCCCTTACGCACTAGGATGACTTACCTTCGTACCCTACCAGGGATCGCTGGGTGGATTGATACGGAGGGACCTTAAACATTTTAGCATACCTTGCTTAAATATTATACTCACCAAACTTCCTCCATCAACAACACTCGGATTACCATAATCCCACCTATATCCAAATTAATTATTAAGGCATCCTCATGGGGTGTTACGACCCCTTTGGATCTTCGTCATTAAAAGTGAGATCGGCCACCAGGTCATGGTAATTATGGTAAGAAGATCTCTCCACATCGTGCACCTCATGGTCCATTTTAAGTTGTTTTTTGCAGGTTGGGTTGTCGCCCGTCAAGATCCTCATAGAGATCGTAAATAAGCATTGTTAGGTGTCCTTATCAACCCTCTTATTCTATCATTATACATTGGGATTCTTTAGTTACCCATCAACCTTCTTATCCTCTTGGTAGACATTCTGATCTTTCTTGATTGCACGAGCTCCTTGTTTTCGACAAGCGTTTGAATTTTATTTTTAACATGCAAACATTCGTCGGTTGGGTGACCGTGCTCATTATGATAGGAGTAAAATTTCTGATTTAGGCTCTTATAACTGGGAGAAATCATGTTATGCGGAGGTTGGTATTGAGTACGTCAACGTGCTAGATTTTTGTAATATGCCACCCTATGGTTCCCAAGGACCTTTCGACCATCTCGATACCTCCCATCATCAAACTTTTAGCGCTTTGACGATGCTCCTTTCGTATCGTGTTACATTCTATTAGGCGATTCGCCTCGTTTGGAATCATCCACTCAGATAAATTGGTCCGCTCTGACCAGATTGGCATAAAGGTGCCTTTACGGTCTAAACCCTGCTTTGTAGATGCTACCGCTACCAGTTCTTCTAAATCCGGCAAGGCCTTCATGGTGTGGATGAACCTCCTAACACAATTATTCAGTGACTCTCCCCTTCTTTGATATAGATCCATAATTGAATCATTCTCCCATTTGGATTCCTTGTTGCCTACAAAAAAGTGTCTGAAGTCAATCCGAAGTCTTGAAAAATAATGTATAAAGACCTTCCGCAAACGACTAGACCAATTTGTAGAATTATCTTTGAGGGTCATGAAGAGGGCTTTAAGGGAATTACGTTTTATGGGTTGAACGCCATCATCATCTTAGGGTCCCCAGTACCATCGTAGGCCTCCATCCAGAATGGGTCGAAATTGCGGGATAGCTCGGCTTCCAACATATTTTACACAAAAAGAGATTCTTTGAGGATGTATGTTACCATCTTGGGGAAAACGTAGTCGTATTTGACAATGTTATTTCTTTGGATCGCTTGGGTGTTTCTTGGATTATCTCACGAGTATGTCCCCGATTATCAGATCGTTTTTTCCACTACTCTCCCCTTCTCCTTCACCGAGTTTTGCCCATTTTTGAAAATCACCCCCTCTTCTAGCTTTGCTAGGCCATGCTACCGAACGCTGCTTACCATGGCTACCACCCCGCTCCCGTTCAGTAAGTGCTTGCAAGGCGTCATTAATTTTTGCTAACGTTGCTCTGGTCTCCGGATCCTTGGTTTCTTGCAACCGTACTGCATTCTATTGTTCCTACCACATCACTTTAATTTATGATTTTAGATGATAAACAACAAAGGTGAATATTGGATTACCTGGGTTAGTAACGAGCTCGACCTGAGCAGGTGCGTTGTTTTCACTGATAGGACCAGTACCCAGATCACCACTAGGGGGTTGTAGATCTCTTTCTACAAGTACTTTGTTAGCGGCAACAACCAAGTGGGCTACGACTGGATTATCCACTTGGACGGTTTCAGGGATTAAATCTCCAATAGATTCCAAAATAAATGTTCGATCTTTGACTATGAGGTTTCCCTCCATTACTACCCTCTCGATCCCGGATCTAGTTACCACCATTGAAATAGATTTCCGTGCTTCTTTGCGACTATCGTCTCCACAAACGGCACCAAATTGTTAAGAGAAAATATTCACAAGTATAAGTAAAATAGATAACTTTATTAATGCGAGAAGAAAATATACACTATTCACTCTTATGATTTTTATTTATATGATTTTTATTACACTTTATCTCCCATGTTAATTATATAATGGTGTTATTATTAATTGTATAATGGTGACATTTGAAAGTGAACCACTTTCTTTGAACATGGAACGTTTTTAAAGGCCATTAAGCCTCTTTATGGCGATTATGTTAAAGAGTGGTAATCGTAAGAATACGTGGTTTACGTTGGTTATGATTGGCCTCGTTAATGTGCGAGACCCCGCGAGTAACATACCAAGCTTTTTCTCAAATGGTGGTCCATGTGCTCTTTATGATCGATTTTGGTTTCTCTTACCCATACGAAAGGTTCGTCTTCCTTAGTTCTTTGTCCTTTGATCCTGAGGGTAACCTCAATAACCAAGGGGCCTTCGTCTCACGATCATATATTGTCATATAGTAATGATGTTCACCAACACCAAGCTCAGATTCTTAATCAACATCGTGGATTAGCCTTCCGGGTATATGAAGGCTTCGAATTGGCCTACCTCTAGCTACCTACATATTTGGCATACTTGATTTGGGGCGGTCATTTATCATGTCTGAAGGGAGAAAAACTCAATAATTTTTTGTTATGATCCCGCCCTCATCTCTACGTTGTCACATTATATGCTTTATAACCTTAGGTTTAGATTCTTTGAATCCAAACTTGTATGGTCGTTGTAATCGTGTGCTCAGCCCCTCCCCTCTTTTCTTCTGTGGACGTTGCAGTTGAACTTACAAGTGTTGACTCTTCTCACGTATGCTTCAGTTTGAATTCAAAAAAAATTATTCTCTTCCTGACATTAACTTTGCGGTTCTGCACATTCCCCCCCCCCCCCTTATTTGTGGTTGCTACTATTGGCACAATGTCTCGCGATTTGGATAAAATCTCGCTATTTTTTGCGTTGTTTTTATTTTTGTTGACATACTTCCCACTATTATCAATTTTATTTTTCTTCATCATTTTTGTTGATCTCCACAAATACCTATATTTAGGTGATTTCAATAGTTTTTTATATTTTTATTTAAACTATTTGATTCCAACAATAACTTCGTATTACTATTAAGATAAATTATTTATTTGGAATATGTTCCATATTCATTCATGAATATGAACAATAATTTTACTTAATTCAAGTATTATGTAAAAAAATATATTGATCATGATATGAAAATATTCATACAACTTGTATGATATAAGTACATAGGGCATACCCCGAAGAGATACAATTGACATAAGGAGATCGATAAAGTGGACTGCTAAATAAAACAAAGTAGTAATAAAGAACAACATAAATAAACTAAAATAACTTAGACAACGCAACAAGGGCCAATCGAGCCGACAGATAGTACTCCAAGGAAGTCCACAACAATGGAGTCAACGAAATAGATCGAAGAGAAGGGGACCTGCAAATAAAGTAGAAGAATAAATAATAATACAAGTAGTTACATAGACTAGCAGATCTTGATGTCGTGGAATCTAAATCAAAGATCTGAGAAGATTCGGTGAGAAACCAGAGAGGCATTGGCCGGGAGGGAAGCAAAAATTCTTGAGTTCCTCTCCTTCCATACGTGATAAACAACCGCGCAAAAGCAAGAGCACCGAATGAGACGGTTCTGAGAGTGAGACCAGTTTGAAGCCTTGTAGACCCAAGACTGCCACTACGAAGCAGAAAAAGGGGAACCCAGTTTTGAACTAGCATAGGTCCAAATACTATGAATGAAACTACAGTTAAAGGGGAGATGAACAATAGTTTCAGAAGCAGAGTTCCATAAGGCACAATCGGGCGGGGTGTTAAAACCCAGTTGAGAAACTTATCTCTAGTAGAAAAGAGTGACGAGGAATATTGAATTTATTCCATACTAACCCAGCCCACCCCACAACAGGGGCAGGCGTACGAATAGCGTTATAGGTATCCTTGATTGTGAAGTAATTGCAGCCAGCCTTCGCAATCCAAAATGGAACATCATGGGATATGATGTTAGGAGGGGCAGGGAGAGGATGAGGTTGTTGATCTCCAGAAGATTAGAACGACTTCTAGCTCTCGCCGATCTGATGTTTGAAGGCCAATTCCAATGACCATCGAGGATGATATCTGAAACCTTCAGGTTATTCTCGAGCTGGGAATCCTTTATGATATTGGTACCATAGTGCGAATCAAGAGAGGTAGGGAGGATCCATAGATCGTACCAGAAGGAAGTACTCGAACCATTTCCAATAGCCACCCTGTATAAATTACTAGCCAACAGGCAAAGACGAATAATTTTCCTCCAAATCCAAGAAGGGGAACAACCAATACAAAGATCCCAGAAATTATTATTATTGATTTTTTTAATTTTTATCCAATCACACCAGATAGAGTGATTATTATTACTGATAATAGACCCAAGATGCTTAAGGACAGCCGTCTCATTCTAGATTTTGATATGTAGGATCCCAGGATCGCCCTCCTTTGTGGGATAAGTGATATTGGACCAGACCACTTTGGCCCCATGGATTTTCATAGCGGAACCCGACCAAAGGAAACGAAGAAGGTAGTTGGTCAGTTCTTTAACGATCCTAGAGGGGAGGATAAATATAGAGGACTAGTAAACTTGACCAGCAAATAAGATATATTTGATAACCTGGAGTCTACCCGCGTAGGACAAATGCTTGGAGGTCCAAGAATCAATCCTGGCGGTAATCTTATGGAGAAGAGGACGACAATTCGAGTTTGTAAGACGACCAATAAGAAGGGGAACTCCCAAATATTTAACTGGGAGAGAACCTTCTAAATAACCCATAATAGACAGGAGCTCAGGCGAAGAGGATTATTGATACTGACAGTAAGATATGAGTTTTAGCAGGGTTGACTTTAAGACCAGAAAGAGAGTAAAAATCATCCAAAGTCTCTTTGATAAGGAGAAGAGAGTTGACATCACCATGACATAAAATCATAAGATCGTTTGCAAAGTAGAGATTTGTAACTTTGAGTTTGTGGCACTTCCAGTGAAATCAGAAGTTTTTGTATTTACTCTTCTCCTTGAGAGTACTGGAGAGGACTTGCATGATAAGGATAAAAAGAAAAGGGGAAAGTGGGTCCCCTTTCCTGAGACCAATTCTTCCTTTGAAGTTACCGTACGAGTCTCCATTAATATTGATGGAGTAAGAAAGGGAGGAGATGCAGTTGATGATCCAAGTGATCATCTTATTTGGGAAGTTCATTGCACAAGAATGTCAAGGATAAGATTCCATCAGACATTATCAAAATCTATCATAAGATTAATTTTAAGGGCTATCCTTTTACCTTTACAATTAGTATGGTAGCCTCTTCAAAGTTCTTGGGAGAGAAGGATATTATCCGAGATGTTCATACCCGAGATTAAAGCCGATTAGGAATTATCAATCAGGTAAGGGAAAGAATCCTTAATTATGTTAACTAAGATTTTAGAGATGGCCTTGTAAAAAACATTACAAAGAGAAATAGGTCTAATATCAGCAGCCACAGAAGGGGAATCCTTTTTGGGAATGAGATCAATGGAAGTGAATTTCCAAGATGTGTCAAGAATTCCGGTTTGGAAAAACTCAAGGACGCCATTACAGATATTCGGCCCAACAACATTCCAAGAGGACTTGAAGAAACTTGAATTAAAACAATCTGGACCATGCGATTTATTACTATCAATACTTAAAAGAGCAGTCTTAATCTCCTCGCTAGTGATCTCACGAATCATTGAGGCCTTGTCACTATCATTAACTTTAGAGGAAAGAAGAGACGCAACTTTCGCCAACCCCGGATAACCAACAGGATTCCTAGTACCAAGGGAGTTCTCAAAATAATTCACAATGACCTTAGAAACACTAGCGCGAGTTAAAATAGTGATAACTTGTTCATTATTGATAAAAATATTTTTCTTATGATAAAGACGAGTATTTATACTGTTGTGGAAAAAATTGTTATTTTTATCACCAAGCTTGATCCAATTTTCTCTAGATTTTTGTTTGAGGAAGGATTCTTAATCACGACTAAGAAATATGAAAGTCGTGGAAGCCTCAACTTCTTTGGTGATAAGGATAGGGTTGAGGGGATCAAATGAGAGATTAGTTTAAGGTTGAAAGAGAGTATTTTGAGCATTATAAACCCTACTACTAACGTCGGTTAACTCCTTACAACTAAGGCAAGCAAGATCATGCTTAAGCCGATTGAGCTTGTCAGTGACAAGACTCATACCAAAGGAAGAGATAGGAAGATTCCAGCTTTTGGAGATAATTTTTTTTTAATTGAGGATAGGATTGCCACATATTAAAGGATTTGAAAGGTTTCATAAGTCTTTGTCGGGGGAACCCAAGGATGAGGGTGACAGTGGTATGGTCAGAGGAACGGAGAAAACCAAAGTGAGCGAATGACATAGGAAAAAGATCATCCCATACAGGGTTGACTAGAACACGATCAATTTTGGAGAGGATTGGATGAGTAGGGTACTTATTAATCCAAGAGAAGTAGAAACCAATGGATCGGAGATCACTGATCTCACTGAGGTAGCAACAATTATTGAAGTCATCATTTGTTGAATACCAATTATCGGAGGAGCCTAATCGCTCCTTAGGATGACGAGTGGTATTGAAATCCCCCATGGAGCCCCAGGGAATGCCCTGATCATGCTTGGAAATGGTTATTAAATCATTACAAAGATGAGAACGATCCTGCGCATCATTCAAAGCGTATATGGCAGTGAATCTGAAAGAGGCATTAAAATTATGGCACTTGGCCATGCTATGAATGAACTGGGAGGATTGGGATAACCTGGAAACAGTGATAACACTAGGGTTCCAAATAATCCAAATCCTACTGAAGGGGTGGGAGGAATGATTGGTAATAACATGTCAAAAGGGAACCATATACTTAATAATAGAGTCGACTTTAAAGAGTTGGATTTTTGTTTCAACTAAAATTAACAATGAGATACTATTACTAGTTATAAAATCAGTAACATATTTTTTCCTAACAGGATCATTAAGACCCCTAACATTCTAAGAAATATTCATAAGGAAAAAGACTTACAGTGCATCAGAAGTTGGTCCTGTCGGAAGACCATCCATTTTACCCTTACACTTGATAGTACAGTAGCAGAATGTGGTCGTATCGGAGGACAAATCCATATTACCATAAACGGTGTCGCCAGTAAAACGAAACCTCCTAAAAAACGAATCTACACAAAACCACTTTACTACCTTTAAAATTATTATAAGTAATATTTAAAGATGCCATACCGTAATAGAAATCAAATATTATATTTAAAGCTACGGTAATTATATATAAAACTACTACAAAAACCCTTTTATTACATTTAAAATTGTTGCCAGTTAAAAAACGCTATTACTTTTAATGCATTAAAACTCTTTAAATTTAAATAAAAGAAAGTAACATACGAAGGAAATCCTTTATAGCTGCAAGTTATAAATCAACTGCATTTAATGCAATTAAAGCTACTGCATTTTAAATTAAAGGACATAACATTTCTTTCAATTCTGCTAGTACCATTTACTTTGGCCACAGAAAGTAACACTTACCACCATAACCAAAGAGAAAGACATTTCACTATCGTCTCCTCCATAGTTAGAAATTTCCTGAAAAATTTAGCCGTTTTGGGAAACCAAGATAAATCAACCATAAAGTTGTATGAGGAATACAATATTGATACTCAATGTTATGTTAAATTGAAACTTTTACTGTTTCGGACATCCCTATGTGTGTTTTGGAACCAAAAGAAGAGGTAGTCCCGGGTTTAAGTAAAACTTGTTAACTTACCTTTAGGTTTGCTTGTTCTAGTGTTGGTGAATTCAAAATCTCTAAAATGTAATTTATTTTTGGGTTGTTGTCAATATACTTAATATTTGGTGGTAAACCACAACTTAATATTGAGAAACTCTTTAAAATCAATATTATTTTACTTGTTTCACATTGTTTAAAATAAATAAAATTTTAAGTAGGGTTTAAATTTTAAATATAAATTTTAATTAAATTTTAACAATATCAAATTTTTTAAATTTTAAAAATGAACAATTAATATTTAATAATAGTGATTTTGATTTATTTTTTTTCTTAATTATAGTTAAAAAGTATTTGACTAATGAATTCTTACTTTATAAAAATAATTTTTAATAATAATATCGGTTTATATTTTCGTTTTAAACTATCTTATAAAAAAATCAATAAACTAAAATTAATTGGAATATCGATTATGTTTGATAGATCTCCAACATCAAAGTTAAAATATGTAAAAGAAAGTAATCACAAATAAATCAAAAATAACATAGATCACATAATTACCAAAACAAAATATAATATTTTATTTATCTCAAGTAAGAGATTGGTATAATACATTTATATCTATCTATGTATTCCATTGGCATATTCTGGAAACTAATATACTAGCATACGAAATAGTTGGGAACATAACTCTCCAGCAAGCACTGGTAACGCCACGGAGCTGGTCACAGCATGGCTGATCAATCGGCTGTGTACCATGAGCGTCGATCTCTTTAAGTATTTGCCCGCAACCTTCAACTTTGTCGACATAATTCCAACACTCGTCGTATTCAGTCTGGGCTGCAACCAGAAAAAATAGTGTTGAAACAATGTATATTAAACCTAATACTCTTATAAAAGATTTTGACGCCATTTTTTTTGTAGTGTGCAAAGTGATAGTAGAATTTGAGAGTACAAGTGGTATTATATATAGATTAGAGTTGTACACATATACGTTCTTGGTATTAAAAGTAGTCAATACTAATATTAATGGATCAGTCATTTAACATTTATGTCTTAATTCAAAATATATAAAATCATATGGTACACTTTTTAGTAAGAAATCTCTTATCTTTTTTAACTATGATCACGTGTAAAAAGGTAAATAATTGATGGATGATTTTAAAAGATTTTGTGTCATTAATTTTGAAGATATGAATTTATTACTATTTATATAAAAAAAACGAAAACTTACGAAATACTATAAGAAAACGCATTTTATTCATCAAATGGTATTAGCACATTAGTTAATTATCAGAAGAAATGCACTGTAAATATTATTAACCAGATAATTTATTACTTTTTTTTATGAAGATAATTTAAATACTTTTATTAATTCGAAAAAGGTTACGAAACTTTTTTTTTTTTCAAAACGAATTCAACAAACAATGTGAATTATTATGTTTTTGAAAAAGCTTTTTACTATATTATTTGAAAAGCTTAATAATGTCATATTTTTAATGATTTTTTTATCATCTTTTTAATAGATTAATTGAAAATATTTAAAAAATGATGTCATTTTTTTAAAATTAAATTTTTAATGTAAAAAGTACTATATTAAAAACGAATTTTTTTGACTACGATTTATTTTCTAATCATCTTAAATTGTAGCGCGAGATTTCAGATCAAATTAGAAACTTAATTTTTATGGATTGGACTCTCTAAAATATTTATGGGTTAAGCTATTTTTCCATCATATTTTCTCTATGATTTGAAAAAACTTCATGTTGTTATTTCCTCAAAAGGAAATAACAATATATTTATCCTTCTACTCATTTATTCTACCTCTTTCATTTTCAAGAACACCTCTAACTATTCCATAACTTATCTGTTTTTTGTTTTTCAAGTCTAAACCCTAGGATTTGTTTATGGAGGATTCGAGTTCGAGATTATGTCTCGGAATTACATATTTTTTTTTCAGTTTAAAAAGAAGCATGTGCTTCCGAGATGGCCTCTTGGAAACACATGCTTCTTTAAAAAAATGAGTAGATAGCTTAGTACACCAAAAACAACTTATGATTCGTAATACTTAACAGTTTTTTTTGGTTAAAAGCTGTGACGATGGATGAATCATGACACTTTTATTATGGTTCATCTCGGAAACACATGCTTCTTTAAAAAAAATGAGTAGATAGCTTAGTACACCAAAAACAACTTATGATTCGTAATACCTAACAGTTTTTTTTGGTTAAAAGCTGTGACGATGGAATCATGACACTTTTATTATGGTTCTGGTTAGACTTTGCTGCTTTAGTTTAAGTCATTGGATTTTGTTTGAGTTTGTTGTTATTTTTGAAACATGGATTTGGTTTGTGAATTTTCAACTGTATAAATCATGACTAACATAAGTTTTTTGTTTTGGGTTAATTTTAGAGGCAAAAATCAAATACATATTATTAAAATGGATTATTTGAATAATGGCACATAATGTTAAATTTGAAGGCAAAATAAGGGTAATCTAGTAATAACAAGTTTAAGTGTTTTAGAAATTTTAAATCATGTAGGGAAATAGCTTTGGCCAATATTTATATTTATATACAATCAAAGCTCTATAAAACTAGTTTGTGCAAAGCTCTATAAAATTAGTTTGTAATGCACAACATATATAACAACGTTTAATTTAAATTTTATTTTATTTTTTAACTTAAACAAAATTTAAGTAAACTTTTTAAAATAATTATGAATCCTTAACAAAAAAAGACAATTCTAAACATGTCTTATTTTTGAAAGTTTTTCACGTTTCCAATCATCATCACTCTTTATCAAAATACTTCCATCTTCATTTTCATTACCAAAATCACGAACATAACAAATAACATGATGTTATGTCAAATAATAAAGACTAATAGTACCTTTATAATTTAAAAAATCAATAACTAAAATATTTATATATCATTGGAAATTAAATTTAATGGGAGAATCTAATTATTAAAAATAGTATATAATTATTAATTATGAAAAGAAACATATTTATATATTATTGAATCTGATTATTAAAAATATTATATAATTACTAATTATGAAAAGAAACATATTTATATATTATTGGAAATCTATGAAAAGAAACATATTTATATAGGGCAAGGTTATATCTAGACCCCATTTGGCTATAATGAGACCTTAAATCAAACTTTTTATTTTACTTTATGTAAAATGACCATTTTACCCATCATATAAAACCAAGTTTTTGACCAAAAATCTAAGCAATTTTACCCCACCAAACTTCTCTCTAAAACTAATGTAATACCCAAATAATGAATTACATTAAAATATAACTATTTTCTTCCTCTTCTTTTACAAAAACTTCTCTACTTTATATTTTAATATCGCCTTGTGGAATTTTCAGACTTTTTATTAGCGTAAAAAGAATGAATCACACTAGTCGAAAAGCTATTTTTTTTACAGAATTATATTACAATGAAGTAATCTGTGGACCCACTAATTTGTATAATTTTTTATTAAGAAATAAACTAGTAACGAGTTGCAATTTTTTTAAAAAAAATTAAAAAAATCAATATTTGAAAGCAAGATCTTTGATTAATAGCGAAACCAGAAAATCAATCAGATAACAAAACCACACGAAAGAAAACTAGTCAATTCACCAGACAACACCAACCTCACCGCAGTCTGGATTTCCTTTGAAGTGATAGTCAATTTCTTGTTGTACATCGCAAGCTTCGCAGACTCACTAGACAATTTCTAGAAGATATCGTTGATGGAACTGTTCATGATTCCCATAGCTTTGCTTGAAATACCGATATCGGGATGAACCTGCTTCAAGATCTTGATGTTGTAGATCTTGTAGGTCTCGACGCTTTTCTTGGATCGTTTCTTCTTTTTATCAGCTTCGGCGCAAGCTTCTTTTGGTAACTTCTTTTTAGCCTTTGATTTCATCTCAGCTGATACGACGGCCAAGGGATATTTCTCGGCGACCTTCTTCTCAGTTGGCTTCTTTTCTGCTTGGGGTGCTATTGTTGATTTTGATTAGGAAATTAGTTCTATAGAGAGAGATTAATTGGAGAAGATAAATAATTAATTGGAGAAGATAAATAATTTTCTGATTTTGATCGGTGAGATGCAAGCTATGGAAAATAGGAAAGAGAAAAGAGAGATAGTCGGCTGAAAAATGTTTATATATTAAGGGTATTTTAGTAAAATTTAGGGTCTCATTACAACTAAAGAAGGTCTCATTATAACGGGTCTCGTTATAATCAAAACGGATCTCGGTTTAGCGTTGCCCATTTATATATTATTGGAAATGTTATAGATAACAATTTTTTAGTAATTAGTAATTTTTTTATGTATCATCATTATTATATTATATATTATTTCATTAATAATATATAGTTTATATATTCAGCTCTGGTTGAAAACTTTTAAAAATTAGTTGGGCCATAATTTCATATTTGACTAATTTTGTTATTTGTAGCCGTATAACAACAATAATTTTAGAGAATTGCTGAAAAACGGCCAAAACTACTCCGCAAAGTCGCATGTTTCTGATTTTCAATATTTACAAAAATGCCACTAGGCAAAAAACCCAAAAAACCCTTTGAAGTGTAAATATTTACAAGTGATGCCATTGAAGAGAACCAAACTACTCCATGAAGTTGCAAACTTAATTTCAAACTTCATCTTCTCCAAACATACTAAAAATAGAAACTTAACAACCAACTAAACCCATTTTTTGAAAAATTTCAAAACCTTTACAACATGGACGGAAAAGGGTCGGAAGTGCTTCCCACGCAGAGCAGCATGGTCGCCGAGGAGGTACATTGCATTTCCCTCTTTCATTTCGGCCAAAAAATCGATTTTCGGAAAAAAAAAACCCATAATGGTGTTCGTCGCCACCCTCCGGCGTGGACGACATGTCGTACGCCATTCGAAAGGCGTGTGGCACATTCCATTCGCCATGGCTTGGCGTGGGGTAGCATCCGTACGCCACACGTGTGGCGCTCGGTAGGTATCCCACGCCAAGCCATGGCGAATGGAATGTGCCACACGCCTTTGGAATGGCGAAATGTGGTTCCCCAATCCGGAATGCCGGTTTAATTTGTTTTTCAACTTCTTACGTATTGCAGGAGGTGAACGAATGCGATATTTCGCTTGTTTCGGACTACGCTCACCATTTCACCACCCACGAGGAGTATAGCTTAGAGTCGATGACCGAGTGGGTAAAACTTAGGGGGAAAACGTTGGGTTTTTTGATTAACGTAGCATCGAAGGAGGTAGGGAAGAGGGGGAGAACACCGAGAGTGGATTATCGGTGCGAGTGATCCGGAATTTTCAAGTCGGCCGTTAAAGAGTGCGACCGTAAGCGTAAGGCCACCGGTAGCAAAAAAATAAATTGCCCTTTTCATTTGGTGGGTAATCCGTTAAAAGGAGATGATAAGTGGGCTCTTAGTGTCCTTTTCGGGAAGCACAACCACGAACCGATCAAGTATGCCGAAGGAAATTTGCAATGGTCGAAGTTAAAACGTAAGGAAAAAGAGCTCGTTGATCTTTTGACGGTGAACGGGACAAGTCCGCGACAAATATTTGGTGCTTTGAAAAAGGCCGATCCGGAGAATGCTTCAAATATCCGTCACGTTTACAATCACCGTCAAAGAACGAGGATGGCCGAAAACGGCGGTCGATCCCAAATGCAATGCTTGTTAGTTAAATTACAATTGCACAAGTATAAGTATTGGACACGGACGGGGAATGACGGTTCTAACGTCATAACCGATTTGTTTTTCGCACATCCGCTTAGTATTGACTTACTACGAACCTTCCCACGCTTGCTAATCATGGATAGCACATATAAAGTCATTCGTTACGGGATGCCTTTGTTCGAAGTAGTCGGGGTAACATCTACGAACAAAACGTTTTGCATTGGTTTCACGTTTATGGTGAGTGAAAAACAAGACAACTACGAATGGTCTTTGGGATGCTTGAAAACGGTAATGGAGGAGAATGATTGTGAATTACCGTGTGTTATCGTTACGGACCGCGAACTAGCCTTGATGAATAGCATCGACAAATTTTTCCCTAGCGCTAGTCACATGTTATGCGAGTGGCATATCAACAAAAATGTTAGCGGGAGAACGAAAAAAATGTTTGAAGACGGAAATGTGGCTAAAAGTTTTTTGGTGGCTTGGAACGACGTTGTTTCATCCGATACCGTTGAGGTTATGAACGAGAGGTTGGCTAAGATGCGGTTGATGTTCAAAGACCAAGATAAGGCGGTGGACTATGTGGTTGACTCGTGGATTACGCCTTATAAAGAGAGGTTTGTTCACGCTTATACTAACAAGATCATGCATTTTAATAACCACACCTCTAATAGGGCCGAAAGCTCGCATGCTACATTGAAAAAATATGTTGGGTCTAGCCGATTGGATTTCGATGGGTTTTGGGATAAAGTGCATGGCTTGTTAGCGATGCAACATTCTACTATTAAAGAATCGATGGAGCTTAGCAAGTGCCGTTTAATTCACAAATTCCAAGATTTCAAACCGTTCAAATTTTTACGGGGGTACGTATCACCTATTGCATTGGCGATAGTATACGATAACTATGTTGATAAAAGCGGCGGTGAAAAATCTATGTGCGTTTGCACCGATCGTACGATCCATGGTTTGCCGTGTTCCCACGACCTTGAGGCAATCCGAAGAGTGGACGGCCACGTACCTACTCGGATTATAGATGAGCATTGGAAGAGGCTAGATATCGTTCCGCGAGTTAAACTCACCGGCGAAGAAGAAGTGAAATTTAATTTCGCTAATCTAAATGCGAAACTTGAATAGTTTGATGTTTACGAACAAAGTCATTGGCTCAAAAAAATTCAAAATTTTTTGGATCCTTCGACTACACTCCTTTGCGAACCCCTCGAGAAGGTTAAAACCCGCGGTAGAACTCCCGGACGTGTTGGAAGCCGGGGTCGTGGACGGGGTCGGGGTCGCGTTAAGGGTAGCAAAGTCCAACGTGATTATTCTACGAAAAGAGATCCTTCATATCACGAATACGTCGAACAAGAAATGTTTGAGTCCCACGATAGTGCCGCAACTCCACGAGTTGTAACACCCGCCGCTAGTATAGCAACCCCGGTCGGCACTCTCGGTAGCACCGGAAGAACGGTTAAGGCACATACTCCGACTAATTCCGGAGCAAAACCCCCAAAAAATATAGCAAAACGGGTTCAATGCGTCGGTTTAGGCACTCCGGATACGTCGAACCACATCAAGGCTATACCGTCATTCACGGCTATACCATTACCGACTAGATTACCAAATGTTTTGGACTCGAGATTTTCAAAAGACATACCTCAATATATGCGTCCTTTCATAACCCGAATTACAAATGTAATGCCCGACGGTAATTGTGGTTTTAGAGCCATCGAGCATGGTATGGTTGGTAACGAAAGTGGATGGCTAATGGTTAGAGAAGCCTTGGTTCACGAGCTAAAGAGCGATCAGGAATTTTATAAACGGGTTGCATATTTCGACGATGAAAGCGAAGTTGATAAGGAGATAAACCGGTTGACTTTTAATAAAGAGAATGCACCTTACGCAAAATGGATGTCCTTGCCTAGCTGCGGAAAACTAGTCGCGACTACATTCAATTGCGTTTTCTATTGCCTCGCTCCCGGTGGATGTACGACTTACCTACCGGTGAAAAATGCACCGCCGAGCGATGGTTCTTTAAAGGAGATCGGCGTGGCATTCGTCAATAAAAACCATTTTGTTCCTGTGAGTAAATAACTTTAACTTTCGCACGCATTTAAGCATTTATTTTGTAAACGCACATTTATATTGAACAGAAATTTGTAGGTTGAGTTGGTTAAAGGGTCACCCATACCGAATATAGATCCTACGTGGATGAGATCGGCGAGAGAAGACGCAATTTCTTGGTCGATCCCTTTTCTAGATAGAGTCCGTGTATTTTCAAGACTACAAAATCCCACACCGACGCACTCCGTTGAACATGATGATTCAATAGTGGACTTAACCAAAGATTGAACTTATTTTGTGTTCGGCTATGTTTTTGCTTTTTTTGTTGTAAACTAACAATGTGTTGTACCCTTTAAACCTTTTTACTTTAAATGAAATTTAAAAAAAAAAAATTTGACTTCATAAATTCGAGACAGCCGTTTTCGCCAGCATAATGGCGTAACAGACGTCCCGAGCGCCAGTAGACGGCGTAACTGCAGCACCCCACGCCAGGGGATGGCGTGGGGATTGCCCCATACGCCATTCACCTGGCGTAGGGGACCCTTTTTTTGCCTCTGTCCAAAAAGAACAGAGGCAAGGCTAAGGGTTAACCCTATTACCGTCACTGGTTGGCGAAAACGGGTATCCCTACGCCGTGCTGTGGCGGCAATAGGGTACCCTTAGATTACACTTTAATTTTTTTTTTCAACCTTTAAAAAAAAACCATTTTACTGTAAGTGTAGGCATAATGTTGTGTTTTAATGATTATGTATTGTTCGAAACTCATTATGTATTGAATTCACGTTCCAATTAATGTTCAACTAGATTTTTTAAAAAAAATTGAATTCGAAATTTAAGTGGTAGACCAGTTAGAGGAGCTCAAACATTAACTTCTCGTAAAGCAAAACAGCAAACTAAAACATGAACTTAAACATGAACGTTTACACAAACTGTATTCATAACTGAAGCTTATTTTTCATGCTTGTAGTCACTGATTTCTGCTAAGCGGATGTCGATAATGTCGCAACGGACCGCATCCAGCTGATCATCTGTTATATAATCAGTGACCTGGCAATTGAACCGGTTACATGCAACACGACGTTCAAGCTCGGTGAGGCTTGAAACTGGATGTTGACGGAATGTGAGAAGGAGTGACCACCTAGCCTTCACCTCATCAACACGCCTTGAAATCCTTGGCGGCTGGACACCATCCCTTCCATATAAGAAGTACATATGGCATAGCAATGCCTCGAAGTATTCTCTACGGCCCTGTTCCATGTGCGTGTTTCCAACTTCGATTGATGCTTCCATCAGATATTGATCTTCTAACTCATTCCATGGACACATTTTATGTTAGGTTATTCAAGTACTTTACTCTTCTATGCGTGGACAGCTCGCGTATTTATAGATAACGATACAGACGAACGCATAAATTACTCTGTGAAGTTGCATAGATTATTGATATCAGCCGGGACCCACCAACACAAAAACTCCCGCCAACACAAAAAGTCCCGCCTAAAATAACCCGCCAAAAAGTAACCCCCGCCAAGACAAATGCTCCCGCCAAGGACTCCAGCCAAAAACTCCCGCCATGGAGTCTACGTCCTAAAAAATCCCGCAAAAAAATGACTATACTATATAAACATGCCACATGATACAATATTCGTAATAGAAGCAAAGAGTACACTTAAGAAAAAAAACACAAACACTTGAACACAAACACTTGAACACATGGAGTTTACAGCTGATGAAGACTACCATATGCTCAAGGCGGTTAAGGTTGTCCGCCGACAAATGGGGGAAGATAGTAGCGATGCTTTCTTCGACCGCCTCCTATGTCAGATGTATTTCAACTATGGGCATTTAGGAGCAGGAGACGTTCAAGTGCGAAGTCGTGACGAAATCAAATCAAGGTACAACTTCATCCAACCGCTCACTGCCCTGCTTTTTCAACCAGCCAGGATTAAGATAGAAGCACCTTTGGTCTGGAACATGACGGTAATAGACTACATAAGTAGGGATATGGTGGCGTTTCTGGAGGATAGGATTGCGGCACGTAATGGGGGGGATGATTCGGATGACCATTTGGGATACGATTTCGACTGATCATTTCACTATTTCCGGGTTTGTGCCATCGAGTTATTATGTTTAGTAGTCTGTGTTTTTTTTAAGTAACTCCAGAATGTGTGTTATTTTAGATAGTACTACTATTTCAACTTGTTAGTTGTTGTTGTTTGAACTTGTGATGTTTCATTCCAGTATTTGTTTGAAGTTTTTATTTCGTTAGTTGTTGTTATTTGAACTTGTGATTGAATGAATGTAAACATTCGATGTTTTATGTTTGGATGTTCATCTTGAAAACAGTAGCACTAAAACTGCAAAATATGTCGATTGCATAAAAACATTACAATTTAATCCGAAGCATTGCATAATAAGAAATACATAAGCAAATAACTGAAGACAAATGATAGGTGGGCTAACCCTCTGTTAACATTTCACACTTAGATTTATAGAGTCGGATAGTTCATTCCGCCCCCGAACTTATAATCATCTGAATCATAACTTCCTTCGGGGGTTGAACACGTTTCAACGGCGCTTGCAATTGCGTCGGCCATTTCTTGCTCCCTTTGTTGCGTCGCATGTGACACCATCTCCGGCGTAACTGGACCTTGGGATCCCATGTTGAATACGTCTTCGACATGTAAACGGGTCTCGTAATCCAATGACTCAATCTGTATAGTCCTTGGCGTAAGATAAGCCAGCCTCTCGAACACTTCTTGGCGTCTGCGTGGTCGGGGCATTAAGCATCCTGGACATGATGCCTCTCTACCGTGGTTGAAGAACATCCTGCATAAAACCGCATCGATGAAACCAGGATTATCCTCTTGCATCGTACCTTTGACGAAATGAAATGTGCTTAGGAGGCTTGCATCTTTGTACACGTTCCAGCCTGAATCACCCATCGTTATAATTTAAATGTTTAGTTTCATAGTCAGATTCTAGTCTTTATATACTCGTAGTCTGTTGGTTCATTTCTCAAAAAAATAGCGGGAAATGGTGTTTTTGTTCCCGCTATGAACTTATTGAGGCGGGAAACCATCATTCTGTATGTTATGAGGCGCTAAAAATTTGGATAACATGGAAGATACTGGAAACTAGAGAAGGCTTGATAAAGTTTTGATTAATTCTCAATTAAGAAACTGTTTTGATTAATCACTTAACTGTTTTGATTAATCCATAACCCTATTTTATATGTATTTTAGAGATATGAAAATGACTTATAATAACTCTTAAGTCTTGGAAATATGAGGTGTTTGAAAATATTTTCAATGTTATTTCCAAAGCCAAAGAGAAAGTCAGTTATTATACAAAATAAATTTCAAGTAACCTAAAACTTTGATGATAAAGAAATGATGATAAAAACTAAATCTAATCAGCTTCTTCTTTTAGAAAGAGATGAAACCTATTGGGAACAAACAAACTGCATCATACAAACCGAAACTATTACACAATCCAAAACCAAAATGATACGTTTCATACAACGTATCATAAAACAAGAAACCAGCCAAGTTAGCGAAAACAGAATCAAAGTATCATACAAACACAAAAAACGTCATAATGTCTATGCGAGCCTCCTGGCTGTGGACAAAACATCGTCATAAGCCCCAGCCAGACGATCGAAATCATGATCAAACTCGCTCACTCCAGGAAACAACGAGATCCTCCGCATACCAGCGCGCAAATATCGGATGATAGCTCCCTCTCGATCCTCGTGGACGTAGTCAGCGAGCGAGTAGATAGCGGTGTTGACGAGATCGAACCAGCTAATACTCTGGTGAAGTAGTAGGTACTCAGGCTCACAGAAAGACTCCATCTCGTCTGTCACCATCCCTCCTCGAAAACCACGATGCAACGTGTTCATCTGCTGCTGGTCCCAATCATGCGGATCGAATGCATATGCCATCGTCTTCGGTTTTCTCCTTGATTTCGACTGCATGGCTAACAAAGGATGCGTGATTCAACCCTGGACACGGCCAAACTGCCGCTGAACTCGCTCGGGATAGTATGCCTGAGAGTGCTCCACACCGCATATGACATCCCGAAACCAAGATAGCTCTTGGAACGGGAAATGATCGCGTATAGCACGATAAGGCTCAAACAAAACCTGCATGGAAAAATGGATATGATCATAAACACAATAATAAATCAATTTTGCGATCACTAAACAAAAACACTTACATCGCTCTCTTCCAGGTTGTTGACGGAGATACGAAGGTTCAGCTTCGTCCGTGAGTCAGATACTGCTGCAGCTGTATCCCATCTACCAATAGTGGGGTCGCGCTCAGTGTAGGTGCGTCGAGTAACGGGCCGGAGAATGGAAAAATGATCCCGTATCCACGTGTCTACCATACCGATACATCCGGCCATAGTCCTCGTGTCGTGCAGGGAGGCCTCACCCAGATGGTGGTACAAGTAAGCGAGAACAGCACTACCCCATGAGTACCTGCCAACACCCTCCGGAGTCAAATCGCGCAACAGAAACAAATACTTGTAGTTGGAGTACATGTTGCTCTTGTCGGGGAATATGACCGTGCCGAACATATGCAATATATAGGCGCGGGCTGCAGCATCCACCATCAGATCACTCAAACCAGGGCTGTCATCGCAGAACTCTGGCACACTAAACCTACTCCGGAGCCATTTAAATCCCAAACCAACGCCCTTGCACTTCTCAACCTCCATCACGAAGGATAGATCATCCACCATAAGCAATTCGGCGCACTCGTGCATGGCCAGACTCTTGTCGGAAATATAGGGAAACACAGCAAGCTCACCATCAACTAGGAGTCCCAAAATAGTGTGGACGTCGTCCAGAGTAATCGTCATCTCACCGAAAGCGAAATAGAAGCTATTGGTTTTCGCATGCCACCTCTCTAGGAAAACCTCCGTCATGTTGGAGTGTGTCTGCATCTCATTGAACGGCTCAATCAGACGACCGAACGGGGTGACGTCAACTACAGCGCGTACCCTAGTCTGTGCAGCCAAACTCCATGCTCGATGACTAGGATAATGGGCATACAGCCGCATCTCTCGCTCCTAAAAAAATTTGTTCCCATTATCATAGGACAAAACAAAATAGCTTGAAATAATGTAAAATTTTAATTTCGATACTTACCTCTCCCATCCAAATGTGGTATGCAGCGTGGGAGGTGAAATCCTCGCCGAACAGCGGTGGCAATCTGGCCGGAGGAGGAGCTCTACGCTGCCCTGTACCCGGTGGGGGATGGCGTCGTCCGCGGGAAGCGGAAGCGAAAGCTGAACTCGATACGGACGCATGCGGTCCGGAGACTATGGGGAGCTCATCCATCTGGATAGGTGGAACTGGCTGGCCAGCGTCACGTACCCTACTCCGCTTTTTAATTCTCCTCGTCCGCGAGCCATCAGCAGACAATGTATACTGTGCATCGTCGCCGTGATCCATCACCTGGAAAAAAAATACTTACTATCAGGTTTCGTCGAAAACACATATTGTAATGGTGGTACTCGTTTTAGACAAAAAATAGCATAAGGCATGTTAGAACAAACCGAAAAACAAGAATAATCCGGTCCCGGCCCATTCCGGTGACCGGAGATGTCTCACGCCACGGTGGTGGCGTGAGACATGTTTCCTACGCCATCTCGTATGGCGTAGGGTTGGACCCCTACGTCACATGGATGGCATGGGGTTCAACCTGTACGCCAACATAGGGCGTACATGCTGAACCCCACGCCATCCATGTGACGTAGGGGTCCAACCCTACGCCAGTGGATAGCGTAGGGAGGATGTTCTTCGCCCCCGTGTGGCGAAGAACAGCCTCGCCATGGCAGAAGCTTAAAGCTTCTGCCTTGGTCGAGAAACAGCCCAAAAACCGTTTTTTTCTACAGATCTACCCTAACTAGACCTATCTAAACCTAACTAGCCTATCAAACAATAACATAATCGACTTACAGTTTATGTTCGATTTCGGTTGCTTCCTCCTACTACGAACCGACTCTCCGGCGACGATTCCGGTGTATATGGGTCGTGCGGTGGTCGTGTGGTGGTCGAAATAGGTGCCGGTGGTGGGTGTGGTCGTGTAGATTCCGGTTTAGGCAAGGTGCGGCAGTGGGTAAGGCGGGGGTGGATTCTTCGAACGTGCGGCAGTGGGTAAGGTAAGTGGTTTAGTTTTAGTGTTTAATTTTGTGTCGATTTCTGTCCCTTTACTTTTAGGTTGGTTTAGTATATTAATTTTGTGTAGGTTTAGTATATTATAATAATTAGTATAGTTGTATATAGGTATATTTAGTTTTAGTTTAATATAGGTATATTTAGTTTTAGTTTAATTTAGTTTGAGTATAATTTAGTTTAGGTATAATTTTTTTTAGAGAGAAGGTAGAGGAGAGTTTGAGTTTGAGGTTTTTTTTGAAATTATGATAACTTCGCGGAGTAAAATTGAGTATTTATACGATTTCGGAAGGGCAAAATCGTGAAACAAAATAACTTCACGAAGTAGTTTTGAAAAAAAAAAATTAAGCGACTTCGCGGAGTAGTTTTGGCCGTTTTTTTAGCAATTCCCATAATTTTATTAATCTTATTAATCATGACCATATAACATAGACAGCCATGTTATCGGTTACTCTAGAAATATGGTAAATAAATAACAACTTAAATATAAAAGAAAAGAAATTGGGGTTCAGATTTGACAACTTAAATATAAAAGAAAAGAAATTCAGGTTCAGATTTGACAAAGTTTTAGTAGAGTGAGAGAGATATACTTAAAGATAGATTTTTTTTGGGGATTTTAATAAAAAGAGACTTACTATTTAAAAGTCATCCAACAAACCTATTATGGATAAATAACAAAAAAAATGAAGAGACTTTATACCTTCTTTTCTATATAAAATCCAGTAACAACTTTTTTTTTTAATTTCAATTTTTAAAAGTCTGTATCTTTTAAACGTAACTCGAAAAAAGAATACAAAAATACCATAGGTTTTGTTTTTTAAGACGAAAAAACTAGTACCACTTATGATATGTTTTTAATTTTCTTGAAAAGATATATATATTTTTTACAAACGTTTCTCAGTTATATGGTTTCACATCTAGCATCTATCGTAGTGGCCTCGAATTCGCACTAGCAAAACAAAGAAGGTTTCCCATCTATCAAAATAAAGAAGGTTTCACATCTATCAAAATAAAGAAGGTTTCGCATTTTTTTTGTTTACCCTTTGATGAGTCCGAATTCAGGAGATCTCCCCGGAAGGGCAGGTCAGTGTAAAATCTCTCCGAATACCGGACAGACACAAAGAACATAAAACGGACAGATCATTTGGACCGGACAGATCACTTCAAAACACTGTGAACCTAAGGCAGTTCGAACTATGACAAAAGTACTAAAAAACCTAAACACTTCCTGACTAAGCAACCTGCCCTCTGTTTAAAACTCATGGGTCTTTAAACATGACCCGGGTCCATTAAACATGACCCGAAAGCCCATAAGGGCCCAAACATCATACTATAAATACCCAACCACCAGCATTAACTAGGGGTAACGAAAATTAACTGCTGCCAAGCTGCTTAATTCTCTCTCCACCTTGAAACACCCTTACACCACCTTGAAACACCCTTACACCACCTTGAAACAACCTTACACCACCTTGAAACACCCTTATACCACCTTGAAACACCCTTACACCACCTTGAAACACCCTTACACCACCTTGAAACACCCTTACACCACCTTGAAACACCCTTACACCACCTTGAAACACCCTTACACCACCTTGAAACACCCATACTCCACCTTGAAACTCCACTTGAAATTACTAGCCTACCCTCAGGCTATTTTTATCCACACCAAATTGGCGACCACATTGGGAGGAGAGAGGTGCTTGAATCAAGCATTCAAAACCTGCCAAGAAATTCTGTCCGAATGAATCCGGATAATCCAGAGCTTCCACCAGCCTTGCTCGAAGTGGTGGAAGAGAACGATGAGTATACTGTCCAAGAGCGCGACAGGTTAAAGCTTGAGATAGAAGCTCTGAGGGCTGAAAAGGCCAAAATGGGCGTGAAAAAAAAATCCAAGGCCTCGGTTGTTCATCACACCGATAACCCCAGAGAGCATGAGGTTTCCAAAACTCATGTGAGCACCAAAAAGACACATGCCAGTTCTAAAAAGTCTCACCGGTCCAAGCCTGTGGAGAGCTCTGACTCAAGCTCAGAATCTTCAAGTAGCTCTTCGGACAGTGAGGGAAATGAAAAATCCTTGTCCTCCAGCAGTGATGAGGGTCGAACCAGGAAAAAGCAAAAGCAAGTTAAGAAATATTCAAGAAAAAGAGATCATCATGGAAGGATGAAAAGGCATATTGGAAAAGGGTCATCTCACAGCCGGAGGCATGTAGACCGGATGCTGATGGATCCTTTTTCCTTCCACGATGAGCCAGGTATCTTTGCAACTCCTAATGAGGATACTGTGTTCAGTCGTGGAAGGAATTGGAGGCAATCTCCACTGTCTTCTAAAATCTTGTCCGGAAACCTCCCCAAGAGGTTTGACAGTACCAAGATGGAGAAGTACGATGGCAGTACTGATCCGGACAATCATCTGGAGCAATTCAAGAACTTCATGATGAACTTTGATGATGATGATAAACTACTCTGTAGGGCATTCTCCCAATCCTTCACGGGGAGTGCTCTGAAATGGTACAACAGCCTGCCTCAGGGTTGTATTAAAGACTTTGATACGTTTTGGGTAGCTTTTCGAAGGCAGTTTGTGGGGAGTAAGGAGCTGAAGGGCAATGGAGACACAATAATCCATTGTGCCCAGGAGCCAAATGAGTCATTAAAGGAGTACATAAGTCGTTTTGTGAACACAAAAAATGGGTTGGCTGATTGCTTCGAACAGGTGGCAATAGCATCCCTAAGACAAGGTTTGAACCCAGGCAACTTGGCTGACTCGGTGACCAGAAAGAAAGCCATGACCTGAGGAGGATTGCTAAATCAAGTTGGCAAGAAAATAAACGTTGATGAAACAAAAAAGACCAGGGTGCATAGACAGGTGAGGTCCACCCCAGTGGCACAAACTCCAAATCAGAACCAGTCCGGGAACAAAGCAAGAGAAACCGGACAGGGGCATGGTAGGGCAAAAGCTCAGTCTCAACCAGCTGCTCCTGCTCAAAGTCAACAATCTAGAAACAAAAGAGGGCCATGGGTCCAACCGGAGTGGTTTGCAGAACTCAAAGAAAGTGTGGCTACCATTTTCGATAAAACAAAAGATGAGGCACACTACCGGAGACCAGCAACCTTGCAGTCTCCCAGAGAGCATCGAAACAACTCCTTTTGCCAATACCACAATGACATTGGCCATACCACTGATGATTGCATAGCGCTGAAACAAGAAGTTCAAAATTTGATTGAAAGGGGAAAGTTGGGAGCATATGTTAAAAGAAGAGGAGGTAACAGGCCTGACAACATTCACCGGGTTGGTCCAAGTAATGCTGCCCCGGAGGGGGCCATGGTAATAGTTGAAAGGTTTGATGTGGAATATGAATACTTGGATCCTGATCCAACACGAAACAGAGTGGGTGCTATATAGGAGTGTTCTAGATCGGTCTCCGGGCTCATTAAATTCTTCGAGTCACTGACAATTTTCGGAGGGGACACTATGACAGCTCCTACTGCTTCTTCGAGAAAGAGGCATGTTCATAATTTGGCCTCCCAGCTAGAAGGAGGCATGACCTCTTATCAATCACAAAATTCATTCCCATTCATTGTCTTCGATGAGGATAATTTAAGAGATATTGCTGGCCCTCATGAGGATGCTGTTGTCATAGGAGCATCTATAGGGAGCAATGAAATAAGGCGAATTTTGGTGGATACTGGAAGCTCTGCCAATATCCTTTTCCTAAACACTTACAAGAAAATGAAAAATCCAGCTGTGATTCAAAAGTCGGACAGATCAATCGTGGGCTTCACGGGCAGCTCAGCCGATGTGATCGGGGAGTTTGAAGAAGAAGTGTTATTGGGCAGGGGCCCTTTCAAGAAAATGGTTAGAATACTCTTCATTGTGGTGGATTGTCCCACTTGCTATAATGTTATTCTAGGGAGATCTTGGCTCTCTAGGATGCATGCAGTGGCTTCGACAGTCCATCAGTGTTTAAAGTATGATGTTCAGGGACAGGTTGGGGTTGTCCGGAGCAGTCAAAAGATTGCAAGAGAATGCTATGCCACTGCCTTGGCTCCACGAACGCTGGGGGCAGTCCGTATAAATGATCAATAGCAGTTTGAGGGCCTTTCTGGGGGTGAGGGTGAAATTGATGACCCCAGAGAGACCCCTGGAGTGTTGATTCCAATTGAAGAGGTTGAAACGCACTGCTTGGAAGGAGGAAAAAGTGTCAAGATAGGGTCCAAAATGCCACCAATGTTGAAAGAAGAGATGTTGAAATTCTTGAAAAACCATCAGCACGTTTTTGCTTGGTGCAATGCTGATGTTACTGGAGTTCCATCAGAGGTGATTTCCCATCACCTATCTGTCCGGAGGGATGTGGCACCAGTGGTACAAAAGAAGAGAGCTTTCTCAAAAGAAAAGGCTGATGTCATAGTGCAAGAGGTTGACAGACTCACAAAGATGGGCCACATTAAAGAATCTCAATACCCTTTGTGGACTGCCAATCCTGTCTTGGTGAAAAAGAAGAATGGCAAATGGCGTATGTGCATTGACTTCACAGACCTCAATAGAGCTTGCCCAAAAGATTTTAATCAGGTCCCCCGGATAGATCAGTTAGTAGACTCTACTTCTGGGAACAAGCTACTCTCCTTTATGGATGCCTTCTCCGGGTACAATCAGATCCAAGTAGATCCAAAAGATCAAGAGCATACCATATTTGTCACTGATAGGGGTCTACATTGCTACAAGGTGATGCCTTTTAGCTTGAAAAATGCTGGGGCTACTTATCAAAGGTTAGTCAACAAGGCATTTGCTAATCAAATTGGAATAAATATGGAGGTTTATATTGACGATATGATGGTAAAAAGTGTGGATGAGCCGTTACACTTATCCGACCTCCAAGAAACTTTCGCCAACTTGGCAAAAGTGAATTTAAAACTAAACCCTGAAAAGTGTGTGTTCGGAGTACAGTCCGGGAAGTTCTTGGGATATATCATAAGTGAGCATGGAATACAGCCCGACCCGGACCAACTCAATGCCCTATTCCAGATGGAGCCTCCTCGAAACATTAAAGAAGTACATCGATTAACGGGGATATTGGCTGCCTTGAACAGATTCATCTCCAGGTCTTCGGACAGGTGTGCTCCATTCTTTCAAACCTTGAAGGGTGCAAAGGGGTTTGAATGGACACCACAGTGTGATGAAACATTCAATGAAATCAAGAAACATCTTTCCTCTCCCAAAACTTTGTTCAAACCAGTTGATGGAGAGACTCTCTTTGTGTATCTGGTTGTTTCAAGTTGTGCCATCAGTGCAGTGCTAGTAAGAGAGGTCGGTGGGCATCCTCACCCAGTGTACTACATTAGCAAAAGCTTGATTGATGCTGAGAGGCGTTACTTGAAACTCGAAAAACTGGCATTGGCTTTGGTGATAGCTGCAAGAAAGATGAGGCCCTATTTCCGGGCTCATCCTATCATCGTCCGGACATCTTTCCCTTTAAAGAATGTCCTTCAAAAAGCAGACATTTCAAGCAGAATGACAAAGTGGTCAGTAGAGTTGGGGGACTTTGACATAGACTTTTCTCCCCGGACAGCAGTAAAAGCCCAAGCTGTGGCTGATTTTCTGGTTGAATTCCACTCTGATAGGGATTCAGAGCAACCTACTGATTCAAAAGACAAGAAAGTGTGGATTGTCCGAACAGACGGAGGATCTAGTACCATGGGATCTGGGGCAGGAATATGTCTCACTTCCCCCTACGGGGACAACATGTACCAAGCTATTTGTTTTGCTTTCAGGGCGTCTAATAATGAGTCCGAGTACGAAGCAGCTATAGCTGGGTTAAAGTTGGCCTACATCTGTGGAGCTAAAAGAGTCAAGCTACTAAGTGACTCCTAGTTGCTTGTTCACCATGCCTTGGGCCTATCAGAAGCTAGAAAGGAGCAATTGATCAAGTATTTACTCCTCCTAAAAAATGAAGCGTTAAAGTTTAAAACTGTTGTCTATGAGCACATTCCCCGGGCAGAAAATGAGCTAGCAGACTCATTGGCAACGATAGCATATACGGAGTCCTACCCTTGGATCCATGTGCTCGAAAGCCCTTCTATTCAGCTCAGTAAGGATGAAAAAGAGGAAGTCTTTGAAATACAAGTGAATCGACCTCAAGACTGGAGGTCTCCTCTTATACAATATCTGTCCGATGGTATCGTGCCCTTAGATAAATCACAAGCCAGAACATTGAAGCACAGGGCTCGTGGTTTCATTATGTTAAGAGAAGTGTTGTACAAAAAATCCTATAGCAAACCTCTCCTACGTTGTTTAGGGGATCATGAGTCACAAATGGTTCTCTCCGAATTGCATGATGGTGAGGGATTAGCCCATTGTGTATTTAGAGCTTTAACAAGAAGAGTGCTACTCTCCGGGTACTATTGGCCATCGATCATGAAAGATGCTAAGGAACTGGTGAAAAGGTGTGACCCATGCCAGAGGTACAGCAATGAAATTCATGTACCAGCCATTCCTTTGGAATCAATTTCTGAGCCCATCCCTTTTGCTCGATGGGGATTGGACTTGGTTGGGCCTCTCCCTGTGGCGTCCGGAGGGCGTAAAACTATAATTGTGGCCATTGACTACTTCTCAAAGTGGGTAGAAGCAGCTCCCTTGGCAGGGACAACCTCGAAAGCTGTCATAAAATTTATTCTGTCCAACATATGTTGCAGATTCGGTGTCCCACAGAAGATAACAACAGACAATAGGCCACAGTTTGACAACAGAGAAATGGAAAGCTTCTGTGCCTCAAGGGGTATTCAGCACTGCTTTTCTTCACCTTTCCACCCACAAGCCAATGGGCAAGTTGAAGTAGCCAATAGAACAATACTGTCCGGTTTAAAGAAAAATTTGGAAGGGGCTGCTGGGAAGTGGCCTAGTTATCTACAAGAAGTCTTGTGGGCCTACCGGACAACACCTGGGCCTTGGCCTTCCAAGGACTTTAGTTTGAATGAAAGATAAACAAAATAAATTATAAATTAAGGTTGAACCTTTGAAGATGGCTCGCCCTCGTCTGTTTTCTTGCCCTTGATGTTGCTCTTCTCTTCGACTATCTTCTTGCCCTTGGGATCAATCTCTTCTTCACCTGGGCTCTCTCCGGTTTCCTCTTCATTATCAGATGAGGACTCGCTGGAATATCCCTCGTCAACCATAGTATAATATGGAAGGTCATCATCATCCACATAGCGCCATAAGTCCCCCAGTCTCCTCTTCGGGAATTTCTCGTGAAATAGGAGAACCATATCAGACTTCACCCTTTGAATCATTAGCTCTTCGCTTTGTATCATCTCCCTGGCATAGGCATTAATCTTGGCTTTGATTGTGGCCTCTTGGTCTCTTACCAAAGCAGCTTTCTCTTCAGTAGCCTGAGTCACTGCGTTTTCCAAAGCAATATTGTCAGTGGTCAGGTTGGTGATGAGCTTTTCCTTTGAAGTGGTCTCTCCCCTCGAAGCAGTAAGGTCTTTCTCCATACCGGACAGTTTATCCCGGAGGTCTTTTATGGTCTCCTCCAAAGAAGCAACTTTTGTGTTGCTTTCATCTTGATTCTTCTTTAGCTGATCATTTTCCTCCTTAAGCAAATCAACCTTAGTAGCAGCAGTCCGGAGGTCATCGGACAGCTTCTCCTTCTCAGACTTGAGGTCTTTGATGGTGTCTGCCTGACTTCGGACTTGCCTTTCCAAAGTGAGCACTGGCTGCACATTGCTAAGTAGAGAATGGGCTATAATATCCTTCTCACTAGAAACCATGAAAGTCTTACTGTTAAAGTTGACCGTGTTGGAGCTGCTCGGAGGGATGTAGGGCCCTGCGAACTCTTCTCTGGGCAGGCCAAGGAAATATTCACCAAGTCCACCCAGACCGGTGATGTCCACTTCATCCAAGTTAAGCTCTCCCCCCTCAACTTCATCGGTATGGAATTCCCTTGGAATCTCTTCTTGAAAGTCCCTTGGGATCTCTTCGGCCAGTGTCGGGTCGGTAGGGAAAGAGGGCTCCCGATCCCGGAGAGCAATCTCATCTCCTTGGGAAGTCTTTTTCTTCTTGGCTTCCCTGTCAGCACCTTCACTTGCTTGCTTGCGAGTCCTCTTGGAAGCCCTTGGAGGTTTTGGGAGGTTCACTTCCTGCTTCTCGCTCTCCTGCTCCACCACTTGTAAAAGGGTTGCATCAATTTGAACCTGGGCCAGTCCCTCTGGGTCTGTTGGGGCCTCCTTCTCAGTATCACCTACCACCTTCCTGCCTTTCTTCTTCTTGCCCTTCATTTTGCTTGGGGCTTTGGCCCGAGCAGGCAGATAGAGAGTCCCATCCAGTTCGTGGGACCTTCTCAGCACGATGTCTTCATCAGGTTGGGTGGTGAACTCCTCCCAAGTCAGGTCTCTCCAACCTGTTGTGTTCCACAGGTGGGACCTTGCTAGGTTTCCAGTGGTGAAGGCCCTGTGGAATCGGTTTTCCCAGTTCTCTGCAGCCCATGCATTGATTTTGCCACAGGTGATCTGTCCGGCCTTCAGGTAGTCCCCGAACTCCTTTGGCAGCTCTGTTAAAACAAAAGATAAATTGGTTAGTACAAAGAAGAAAAGGGAGATTCGAACAGAAACTTAAAGTAAAAACTTACGGTCACTCCTCCATCTACTCCTGAGAAGGCTTGGATTCTCTCCGGCCTTGATTTTCCTGCCGTTTTCCCATGAGCCACTGACAAACAAGAATTGGCTCCTCCATTTGCTCTCCGACTCCAGGAGATCGTCAACAGCTTTGAGATTGTTCCCCATGTTGAAATGGTAGAAGGGGAACTGATGATGCTTGCACAGGTTGGCCACTGCAGCGAACTCTTCCATAGGAAGAGGGATCCCTGATAACCTAGATGCCATAATACATGACATTAAGGTGAACCAACCATTGGGGCTTAGCTGTGTTGGGCAGAGCTTGACCAAGTGAAAGTAGCGCACTATCTCCGGGTCCAGTGGGAACCTGAGTCCCCAGTTGAATAGCTCCGTAAAGAAGACTATTTCATTCCTTTTACAGTCCATCGGGGTCTCCGGATCGATGGGAATCCTTATCTTTACGTTCTCAGGGATCCCCCACTTTGTGCGTATTCTAGCCAGATCAGAGGTATGGATGAATGCATACTTGGTCTTCTGCAAGGCCAAGAGGTACTTGAGCTCAACTTTATGAAAGCATGGCCCCACTCTCCCTTCAAGGCTCTCCGGCAGGTCCGGATGCCTCAGATATAAGTTTTCCTTGCCCTTCTTGGCAACAACAATAGCAGTGTCAGCCTGTTCGGAGGACTCGGACTCAAATCGGACCTCCTCAGTGGAGTCCTCCATTCTCTCCTCCATAATTGTTGGGGGAGCTTCTGTAGAAGTAGTCCGGGGAGGATTGAAGCTTGGCATAGCAGGCCCTCCGGACTGTTGACTGCCCGTATTTATTTGACTTCTCACCTCAAGTTGAGTTTCTGAGGCAGAAGATTCTTTGGGGGGTAGTGGGCTGCTGGCCTCCAGACCGGACGGCCTCTCCCGGGGAGCTCTAATGGGTGCCCCAGACCCAGATTCACTATTTTTTGCCCCCGATTTCGAGGGAGTGTTTTTAGAGGTTAGCCCTTTGACTAACCAGCTTGGCCTCTTGATGACTAATTTCTCCGGGGAGTGGTCAGAGTCAGACCCCATGGCAATAAAAGATGATTTTTTCCTAACGCTTGTAGCAGTGACTCCCGGTTCAACAGCAGGGATTGACTCCTGAACTGAGGAGCCAGATACTATGGGAGAAAGGGTGGATTGAAAGAGATTTTTAGGCTTGGTACCTTTGGAAGAGGATGATCCTCTATCAGATTCTGCAACAGAGGAGGCTGGTTTCTCGACAGGCGACGATGGTAGCCCTGCTGCTAGTCGTTTTTCCTTCTCGACCCTTTGTGCTTTCTCCAACTCCGAAAGGTTGAGCCAACCGCCTTTGATCAATGATGTTCTTGCTGTAAACATAAAACAGCCAAGGAAGGTTTGGTTCTAGAGAGATAAAGCTCTGGGTGAAATTGCAGAGTAAAATTTGAGAGAGATAGTGGAACAGTGAAAAATGAATGAGAATTTATAGTAAATGTGAAAAAAGGAGTTTATTCCTAGGAGAATCCGAAAAGTTGGGCAATGATTAAAAGACGGCGCTAATGTCACTATTGGCAATTAAAGAGGTAACTTGTTAAAGAAGGTGGTGCGAAATTCAAGGTGAAAAAACGGCTGGAGTGACCAGTCAGAGAGTGACACGTGTCCCATTAACTCTGGCAAAAACCGTTTGGAATTCGTGACGTTTGACCTGTCCGGGTATACCCATAACTCTCTCCGAATTAAGAACCACTTCCTGTAATCAGACTGTTTTTCAGTTCTTTGACAAGGACACTTGCTCAAACACCTAAAAAAGGGGCTCCTGATGAGTCCGAATTCAGGAGATCTCCCCGGAAGGGCAGGTCAGTGTAAAATCTCTCCGAATACCGGACAGACACAAAGAACATAAAACGGACAGATCATTTGGGCCGGACAGATCACTTCGAAACATTGTGAACCTAAGGCTGTTCGAACTATGACAAAAGTACTAAAAAACCTAAACACTTCCTGACTAAGCAACCTGCCCTCTGTTTAAAACTCATGGGTCTTTAAACATGACCCGGGTCCATTAAACATGACCCGAAAGCCCATAAGGGCCCAAACATCATACTATAAATACCCAACCACCAGCATTAACTAGGGGTAACGAAAATTAACTGCTGCCAAGCTGCTTAATTTTCTCTCCACCTTGAAACACCCTTACACCACCTTGAAACACCCTTACACCACCTTGAAACACCCTTACACCACCTTGAAACACCCATACTCCACCTTGAAACTCCACTTGAAATTACTAGCCTACCCTCAGGCTATTTTTATCCACACCACCCTTTAAATTAAAAAAATTTAAAAGTCTCTATCTTTTAAACCGTAACTTGTGAAAAAAAATCCGACAATATCGTTGGTTTTGTTTTTTTAAGACGAACAAAACTAGTACCACTGATGATGTTTTAATTTTTTAATTTTTTTTTGCATCTATCTGTATTAATGTTTCGCATCTATATGTACTAACATTTCACATCTTCTTCGTTTACCTTTTAAATTTGAAATTTTAAAAGTCATTATCTTCTAAAACGTAACTCGGAAAAGAAATCCGAAAATACTATTGTTGTTGCTTTTGTGTTTTTAATACAAACAAAACTCGTACCACTCATGATATTTTTGAATTTTTTTTTAAAAAAACTATGTATTAAAGTTTAGCATCTAACGGAAATATGTTTTGCATCTACCATTCTAGACACATACACGTTTTGCAACTATATTTAGGTACTGAACAAACACGTTTCGCATCTCATTCGATAAAACTAGAAACGTGTTACACAAATTGTTTTTCCGAAAACACATACTAAAAACTAAAATCAACGAAACACTAACTGCAATGCGACAAATAAACTACATTAGCAAATTCGAACTCTAAAACTAACTAGAAATTTGACTTTTCAGACTAAAAAAAGAAAGAAAACATATATACCAAAAACAGATATTTCAAACTCAAATTCGAGTTTCCAAACACACAATCGAGTATATTTGCATAATCAAGTAAAATCACAATCAAAATCATACGGAAACAAAAGAAAAACAAGAAATCGAGTAAAAAATTGATGATCACATATGCACTGTTCTTTTCACGTAAAAAGAAAAAAAAGAATCTTAGATGGATAATAGTTAGGGTTTTGGGTCTTAAATGGTAATTAACATTTTAATAAAATTGTAATGTGTACTTAAAAGTGTTTACCTATTTATATAAATGATTGAACATTTCCAAATGGTTGTAAATCGTGGATCTAGAAATCAAAATAAGTGGACCAAACAAAATAAATGTTTACCTATTTTATTTTACCCTCCGTCAGTAAAATGGTTTTATTATCAATTTTAAATTATTATTTTTGAACAAAAATGTTTCTATCATATGAAACTATTTTAAAATATTTTGAATATATCTTAATATATTATTTATTATATATAAACATAATATTTAAAAATAAATCTTGATATTTCTTAATATTTTATTTTAAAAGATATTTAAAAAATAGAATATAACAAAATCAAATTTATTATATAAAATATATTTTTGAAAATATATGAAATAAAATCAAATTTGTTATGTAAAATATATATTTTTCAAATATATGAAAATAATATCAATTTTTTTTTATATAAAAATATATATATGGAAATAAAATTAATTTTTTTTCAAACATAATTTATAATATAAATAAACTATATTATTGAAAAAATAAAAATTATTTCAATATATATTGTTTAACCAAGCATATTCAAAAATAAAATTAATTATTTCATAAATGAAAATCATAATATATTGCAAATTTAAAAATATTTTAAAAAATCTAAAGGAATAAAATAATTTTTTTTATTTAAAGTATACTTTAAAAAATATTTTAAAAGATATGATCGAAGAAAATATAAATTTGGTAACTAAAAAAAATAAGTAAATGTACTCACTAATATGTAAGTTTTTTACATATGTAACTTTGAATTTGGGTTATCTTATTTATTTATTTAAAATCTCTACATTCTTTAATTTATTTTATTAAAATCACTATCTTCTTCATTTTCTCAATCTTGTTTAATTTATTTAATTAAAATCATCATCTACTTTCATCTATCTAACCAAAATCTCCATCTTTTTTCATGTTATTCATTTTCTCCCTCTTTTTTAATTTATTTAATTACAATCTCTCCTTGATAAACAATAATAATCCATTAACTTTTAAATGAAATCAGGAAGCTAGAACAATCGAAGAAGACAAAGATAAATAAAAAATTAAATTTGGGAGCGAAATATTAAACCAAATAAAATCAAAACAAATTATTGAAGAAAAAAAAATACTTACATCGAAGAGATTGAGATGTAGATGCGGACTACATCTTCCAATTTATAAATATTTTAACTTATTTTAATTTAAAATTTTCATTAAAAATAGACATTAATTCATATATATTTAAATTAAAAATTTTAGTTAAATAATCAGTATTTCCAAATTTTAAATTAAAATTTTCCTTCAAAATCCAAAAATAAACTATATAACTTAACCTATATTAAATTAAAATTTTCCTTCAAAATGCCTACTATCCAAAAATAAACTATATAACTTAACCTATATTTTACGGTAAACGGTGGCCAGCGCCCTTCCGGGCCCCTATGTACGTCTGTCACTGATTGTAATCTTTCGTAAATTTATAGATAAAGTCACACCCCTTTCCAGAAATGTTTTTGAGGAAATTCAAATATTCCAAGAGATACAATTTGTCACATTTTAAAACGAACAACTTTGTTTTGATCGGGACAAAGTGTTTGTTGGAACATTTACCAGCATCGGTAATCGAAAGTTCAAAGTTGGTCGTGACAATCTTCATGCTTGTCGCGACAAATTTGACTTCACCGCAATTAGTTATAGCTTGGTTGCGGTGAAGTGTGTTTGCCGGTTCAACTAGGTCTGCCCACGTACTATGAAATGATCGACCTTAAGTCTTGCATGATAGAGACTGCTTTACCGCAATTAGCATGAACCTAGTCGCAGAAAAGGCTGCGTAAAATTTACACTAAGTTCCCAAGCCTATTTCGTTGCGATCAACCATTTGGCATATCACATACTTTGTTAATCTGAACTGATTTTTTTATCAATCACATTTAGTTATCATTTCCAACAATCTGCCACTTGATTAAATATCCTATTTTATCTCCAAATTTAGAAAACATTTGGGCATAAAAAAAAATTCGATCGGAATTTTTCCTTACTGCAAAGATAACAAAGCTAAATTGGAAAACATTGGTATTCGTAACTTTGAATCAACCTCTCATTTGACCTAACATGCGATCTCACACACACAATTATTTTATAAAAAAAATCTTCATATTACGCTTAAGCACTATTTTGGTTGTGTGCTCTATCCATTTTAAGAATTATAAATTGGAAGCAATACATTCTCTAACGATAGACGTAACCACTTCTAAAATCTTATAGGTATAATTTTTATAGTGTCATCATTACCTTTGGAAACCGATGTCACACATAGACCGAATTGTATTAAAAGTTCATTCGAACTTAATGACCAACATATTTCACACACATCATATATGAAACTATATTTATATATATGTTGAATTTTCACAAACAACTTGTTGTCACCCATTGCAAATTCGATTTTTATGTTCTTTATAGTCGAACTGTTTCGTCATTGTTTGTAAAATATTGCTTTAATCTTTGTCTCATCCCTCCAGATGCATAGTTTACTAATTCTAGATCTAATAGTTTGATAAATGAATCCACTAAGTTCTCACAAGAAATTACATATGAGACTGATATAATTCAAATTTGAATTAATTTTCTAACTTAGTCATGTCTTAGACTTGTATGTCTAGATTTCCCATTGTAGATTTCATTGTATGACTTACCTAATGTTTCTTGATTATTATAATATATTTGTATTTGCATATTCCCTTTAGAGGTAAATGATAACTTCTACAAGATATCTTTTAACCATTTAGCCTCTTTACCTATTGTAGCTAACGTTTTGAACTTAGACTCCATAGTCGAGGGTCATACACACGTTTATTTCTTTTATCCTCAAGTCCATTGTTGATTTTATCGACTAGACTAGTGATCCAACTTGAATTTATGTATCTCTCAAGGACCGTAACAAAGTTAGAATATTAGGGGCACATGTTTTTTTTTGTCTTTTTCAAGTACCCCAAGACCCTTCCAATTGCATTCTAATATTTTGTACTTATATTACTTGATAGCTAATTTAATTTACTTACCGCAAAAGATAATCAACCTTAATGCATAAAGTTGTATACATTACACTTCCTATTGCACTAGCATGTTCTAATTGAGTTATTGGTATTCCTTCATATATCCCCAAATTTTAAACTATGATCAAATTACGTTTATACTTCTTTGAATTTAAGATTATTGAACTTTATAAGTACATTCTCAATATAATGTGATTGACTTAGGACATAACCTCAACTATTTTTAAATATTTTTATTCCTAAAATAGTGCCTACTTTATTAAGATTATCCATCTAACATGTAGAAGACATAAACCTTTTTGTTTCAATAATGTATTCTATATCATTACTTAGTATAAGAAAGCCATCTACATATAAACATACAATGACTACTAAATCACCATGAACTTTAATGTATAAACATTTTTCCTTCATATTATGTCTAAACCCATCATATACAATTGCATGATCAGATTTTTATTACCACTTCGTATGCTCTTGCTTAAGACCATATAATGATTTGACAACCCTATAAACTTTATACTTGTTCCCAAAGTATGAAGCCCTTAGGCTGTTCCATATAGACCTCCCCTTTGAGATCTCTATTTTAGAAATTTATTTTTATATTCATTTGGTAAATTTTCAAATTCTATGTTGATGCAATTGCAAATAGAATCCTAATATTTGTGGTTCTTGTAAGCGGAGCATAGGTACCAAAATAATATATTCCTTTTTTTACCAAAAAGCCTTTGCTACCAATCTTGCTTAAAATTCTTAAATGCTACTTTACATGTGAAATTATTTTCTAAACACCCACTTACAACCAATTGTCTTGACCTGAAGTTATATTGACCAAATCCTAAGTGCGATTTGATATTATTGAATTCATTTAATCATTCATGAAAATTTTCCAAGAAATGTAAAATCTCGGGATGTTTTTGCTTCCTTATAATTTTCAAGGTCGTCTTATAAAGAAATAACGACTATTTTCTATATGATTTCTTCACAACTTTCTTCTAACAAATAGAAATAAGTCATTTGAGATTATATCTCATCAGATCATGTTTTTTAGATTTTTTCCATTTGACTGCTATGAGGTTCGCGTAGCTGCTCATTAATCGAATGTGCTTCTTTTTAAGTCTTTACCTAGTATTCTATAGTGGTTTTGATCCTATTATTTTTAAATAATTAAATTTTAAAATTTAGCTGATATTGATTCAAATACCATGTTAGACTTTACATCTAATAACGTATAAGATTTATTATTTGTCACATAACCAATATAAACACATCTTATAACTTTAGGACCTAATATTATTATTCTTAGATCTGTGCTTTTGCAAAAATCTAAACATTCTCGCATTTTGAAATATTTGATTTTCGATTTTTTTTTCATTTTCATAACTCATATGGAGACATTCTAATTTTATTAAGAGGAACACGATTAGAAATATAATGTGCATTTAAAATAATCTCACCTAATAAATTAATATACAATTATAAATTAACTAGTATGGCATTGACCATCTCAATTAGAGTTCTATTTTGGCGTTCAGCCAATCCATTTTATTGCGACGTATAAGGCGTCACGTATTGATGAATTATCCCATGCTCTTCATAACAACTAGAAAATTATCATGAGAAATATTCTTCACCTCTATCAATACACAAGATTTTAATATTAATGTCTAATTTACTTTCTATTTCCATTTTGAATATCTTAAACATGTTAAAGGCCTCATAGTTATGTTTACGAAAATAGACATAAGTAAATCTAGAGTAGTCATCAATGAAAGTTATAAATTATTGCTTACCCCCACGAGTCAATATACCAATTTACTCACATATGTCAGTGTGTATTCTATATAACAATTTCGTACATCTTTCTATAAATTTGTAAGGATTCTTAATCAATTTTAAGTATACATACAATTCACATTTTCCATACGAACATATATTACATATTATAAGTCCGATTTTAAATACTCTATTTATCATATTATGTCCTATATAAGCAAGTTGACCATGTCATAACAAGTAATCAATATGATAACATTCTTAAATATAATTATTCATTCGATAACACATAATTTCACAATTCTATTACTTGAGTGTCTTTTCCCAAACAAAGATACCTTATTTGGTTAGAATGAGTCTACAAAATTTGTACACATAACGAATTCTCGATCTAGCCAAAAGATCAACAAATACCAAGTTTTTGTTCAATTATTGAAAAGAAAAGATTGGTGAATTATCATTTTCCCATGTGTAAATATTAACTTGACGTTTCCACGTCCTTCTATTTTTAATTTGTTGGTGATGAAGTTCAAAACTTTCATCAAATCTACCAAAAGTGTTTCAAATATTTAAAGGAGATGAAATATATTTTAGACAGATAATATGGATTTTTAGATTTAACAAAGTGATAAGATAGTAATTTTTTTATAAATGAGATGCTCTCCCCCCCCCCCCCGGGTACATTTCATGTATATATATCATATATCAAGTATACAAATATAAAAGATCAATATATCCTACTTTGTAGGCATATTGACTCCTAATACAAAAGAAAATGTCTATATACATTAATTACATAAATACCTTACTATTTTTACCATTATCCAGAATATTATATTCTTATCATGACCCATTTAGTCATTAAGTTGTAATGTCAAATGCAACTTAATGACTATAGGTTTTTAAGTATATTTGGATAGTGGAGTCTTCAAGTTATTAGTTTTTCATGCTCCATACCAATTTGAATTCTTATCGTCTTTAGTCCAAATGTTCATTACATTACTTTTTCATATATATAAGACTATGCAAAAACTTAATCTAATAAATGATGAAAATTTTGATTTTTTTAACCACTTAGCTTATAAATTTTCAAAATATTGATTTAATTTTGATCTCACTTATCAAGTTGAAAATCTTTCTCGTTGTCTTCATATTGTTGCCTTTATCTTTTACTCACACCATTGCCAAGTATTCTCTCTTTTGATAATGTTTTCACTTAATTAATTTATTGATGATCTGTTTTCAGCTGCTAGTCTAAATCTTCATCTAGCCGACACTTTGATGGCCGATTTAGCAGACGCTTTTACCTTAATAATATGAATCTTTACCTTCTATATTTATCGTCTATATATAGATATCATCTTATGAAGGACATACTTAGTCGTTTATTTACAAAAATCATCTGAATAACATACAAAGAACATATTTTGATGTTTCTTTATAACCATAATTTGTACAACATATGTAGAATATATTTTGACTTTATTTTAAGACCATCGTTTGTAGAACAAATAAAGTAAATATTTTGGCATCACTTTATAACCATCGTCTAAAGAACATATGGAAAACATATTTTAACGTCGCTTTGAAACCATCATTTGCTGACATATAGAGAACATATTTTGATGCCACTTTACAACCATCGTCTAAAAACATATAGAAAACATATTTTTGACTTCGCTTTACTTTAGCAATATTAGAAACAATCACTTTAGATATCATTATAAACATTGGAGACTGACGCTTTTGATGTAATTAAAAACATTAGAAACTTCGATTTAGAGATCATTAGAAACATTTGAAATCTTCGTTTCAGAGATCGTTAGAAACATTATAAATTGTCATTTTGGAGATCATTCGAAAACATTGAAACTACAGCTTTAGAGATCGTTAGAAACATAGAAACTATAGCTTTGAAGATCATTAGAAATATTAGAAAACTAGTGTCACCCTTTACTATTTTCAGATGGGCTTGGCATAACCATGTTCGCTTTGATTGAGATACGTGAATTTTTATGATTTAATATATAGGTTTGGCTTATAACCATGATTGTAACTTAATGTTTTTACAGCTTGGCCCTTACAACCTTAATGTGACCTCTTACGCTTTTCAGCTAGGCTTGGATTATAGCCATATTCACTTTGATTGGATGTATAATCCCTTACGCTTTTCAGTATAGCTTGGCTTGTAGCCATGTTTGTTAGTTATAATTTTCTTATAACTTTCTAACTCATGTCGCTTTTTCCATTTGTTATTTTCAAACATAAACATAAAGAAACACTAAAAACCGTTGCTTTGGAGATCATTAGACAACTTGGAAATGGTCACTTTAGAAACCATTTGAAATATTTAAGACTGTTATAGATCACTAAAAACCTTAGAGAACGCCACTTTAGGTACCATCATAAGCATTTGATACTATTAGATACCATTAGAACCTTAGAGACTATTGTATTTCAAACCATTAGAAACATTAAAGATCGTCGCTTTAGAAACTATTAAGAAGTCTTGGTAACCGTTTCTTTTAGAACATTCAAAAGCATTAAACACCATCGTTATAGAAACGATTAGAAACTTTAGAAACTGTTTCTTCTGAAACCATCTGAAACATTAGAAACCGTCTTTTATAGATTATTAACCCCTTAACCATCGTCTAACCCATATACCACCATCCCAAATCCTTAAATCAAATTAAAATGATTTTTTTAAATAAGTAATAACTAATGAAGGCGATGTAGAACTCAATGGACTAATGGCTTGACAATTGTCATTACGCAAGAAAGATGGACTAATGGCTTGACAATTGTCATTATTCAAGAAAGATGTGAGACCGGTGTAAAATACGAGATCTATACAAATACTTTTGTTTGTTATTACCTTATAGAAAAAGACTTCATGTTATGCTTACTTACATTAAAATTTCTAGCTGTATTTACTTACAAAAATAGAGTTTTTACTTACAAACACACTAAAGTGTACAACATACTTAAGTTCTTACTTATAAGAAAACACTTCACAAAGTATTGCTTAACATTAAGAAAAATATGAGACATTTTTTTACTCTCTTACACATACACATGTACTCGTCGTATTGCTGATAAACAAAACTATTCTTGATAAATTCGCTTGCATATTCGCAAACCAGGTTGTTGTAGTCGAATGTTCCATTTTTTAATAGGATATCTCTATGTGTAATCAACATATATTTATACCTTTTTGGTACGAAATTGTTTCATGAGGTAGTTTACATGTATACAAGGTTTTAGTACGAAAAAGAATAGATATATGCGAGACTAGGTAATTATAAGTTGATTCATGAGAGATTGTACAATAAAGGCATCCAAGACTTGTATAACTTACCAGAATCATTGCAGATTTTTTTGTTTTGTCTGCTGTGTGTTTATAGGCATACAACAATAGAATATAGTTTGTTGATGCTACTTTTTCAAAGTCCATAATCGGTTAAGACTAGTGTTTCATTGTGTTTTTCTGTTAGGTGGAAACTGGAATCAACATATAATATATATTGTCTCACATATTGAGTAATACATCGTCAATCATTATTGTTATATCATATTTATTTCTCAATGAATTCTACATTAAAATAATGGATTATGAATCATGTTTGTTTAATAATAGATATTGTTTTGTATAAATTTAGTTATACTTAGTAGTCCATAACCCAAAAATACTATCGCATAGGTGATATCGGATAATTTTCCATCAAAACCTCTGAATGCTAATTTGTAACCCCTCTCTATAAGGTTCTTCTAAATTCAAGCATCAATAACATACCAAATAATAAGATGCGAGACTTGTAAAACTATATGAAACATGTACAAATATGGGACAAACATGTGAGATATGTAAATATGTAAGTAAAATGTGAGACATGTATATATATGCGAGACTTGTACTACTTTACAAATATGTGAGACTTGTACTAACTTACACATATACCATATATGTACTACTTCATAAATGTGCGAGAAAGATGTGAGACCTATATAAACACGCGGGACCTATATAATAATGCGAGACCTATACAAATATGCCAGACTTGTATATATATAAGGCATATACAAATATGCGAGACCTCTACAAATATGTGAGACCTATACAAATATTTGAGACCTCTGCAAATATACGAGACCTGTATAAATATGCGAGATTACCTTATAGTCCAGTTGGCCTTGGTTGCTAGCGTCATCACATTACATACACATACACATACATTTATTGTTATTGTTGAATATGATGTTGGCTTATACTATACAATTTGATTATTTTATTTATTTTCCTTCGTATCCTAGCCATTTTGTGGTATTCAGAGACATTAATTAGCGTTTTGTTTTGATATCTATTACCCAATCTGTTTAAGCCACCTGTTGCATAGGATTCTTAAATTGTGTTGGTTCATACTATGGCCAGTGGTTGTTATCTTGCACTTGTTCTTTTCCTTTCTACAAGATGCGAGACTTGATTAAACATTACATGCAAGATGAGAGACGTTTGAAAAAAGACATGCAACACATGAGAATTGTTTTGATACTACGTAAGATCTACTTACATATTCAGCTTTATTAACTAGAGGAACTTCTACCATTCTTGTTGTCTCTATTTTTTCTACAGCAACATCAACAACTTGTTGTTCAACCACACCTAGAGAAACATCTTGCACATTGGTAACAATCTCATCAATCTGCTCAAAAACTTATAGATTTTCCTAGGAAAACTTGTGTCATTTCAACATCCTGTTATTATGTGTTTGACATTGCCTCAACCATTACTTTATCATCTAAAGTAAATTATCTCTTTTCAATGGTGGATAAGCTACGACAGATGATGATTATCTTTTGCGCTTACAGGAATGTCATTCTTCGACATTTGATTGCTTTTGAGTTTCACTTTCAAGTCGGCTTTCTTGTTTGGCAGGTGAAATTGGTAGTGTGCCATGGTAGACTATATCTAAAAAGGTAGGTCTAGTGTTTTTCCTAGGTCTTGTGTATCCAAATTTTTACGCTACAGATCTATCTCTTTATATTTCTCTTATATGGATTTTTAAGACGAGAAATTTCCTCCTCGTTTTCTTTGATATACAATTTGAAAATAAAAGTATAGTGTGAGTTTAAGCTTAACATATAAGGCATAATGTAATAAAGAGATACGAGACATATACTAAATGACGGGAACATAAAATTTGAATATATAAATATATTCTTACAATTTTCCTTTTTCTGGCCAGCAAACCTCATTCTATGTTCAAAAATACTAAAATATGTATGTACTCCACTTAGCACTTTTACGTAAACATATGTCTCTTACGTTCCAGTTACCAATAAAAAGGGAATGTCTCTCAGAATTGTTTAGGAAGGAGAATATCGTGGCTTGCTTAGTATATGTTTTTGGTCTCGTCATACTCTTGGAGGTGGTTGGAGTATTGTTTTAAGATCAATTCACCTAGGTTGGTATCATCTAATATGTTGGTCTGAATATCATTTTCATATCTCAAAACTTTGGTTTCTGAAGCTTTTCTTCCTTATTTGTAATGGATTCAGTCCTCTTTTGTTACACCTGAGTCATTCTCTCTAGTACATGATCTAGGTTCGTAAAATATTCATCCTCATCAAATACTTATTTTTCCATATTTGTTAAGGTTAATTATCCTTCCAAAAACCCATAATATTCTAAACAAGTTAGTAAATACAAAGACGCGAGACCTATATAAATATATGAGACCTGTACAAATATGTTAAACCTGAATAAATTGGCAAGAACTGTACAAATATGCGAGAAAGATACGAGGCTTGTTACTTGTATAAATATGCGCGGAAGATTCAATACTTGTACAAATATGGGAGAATTGTTCATCCCCACCAAATGTTTATATAGTTCTCGCATCTTTACATGCAATAAAGATGTGAGGCCTGTAAAATTAAATAGTTCATAAATGCGAGAATAAATACAATATAGATGCAATACCAAAGTAACCTTAGTCTTATAGCACTTAATTTTTCATCTTAGATCCTCTTAATTTTTTCAATAAAATCCAACTTTATATTTTATTCCAATCGAACCCATTTGTAATATCTTGGAGTCATTTTTTATCGGGTTATTTTTCCGTAATGGTTGTGTACTTCATGATGAATTCCTACATATAAAAATGTATCAAAATGATTACAAGTTCTTTTTATATTTAATTATAGACCAAGACAATAACCGTTAAAAAAATGCATCTAATAACTTTATTATGTTTGTTTTGCCAACAGTACCTAACTGACCCAAGTGACTACTCTAAAATCACTCGGGACCAATCGTGATTGTTTATTTTTTTTAGTATTCAACATAAAAGACTATTGTTGTAGCCAATACATCCCCAGATACAAAGTAGAATAGTATAGAGCACGAATACACGATGAACAAAATGATATTTTTTATACACATTGACCCCCCAATAGAATTAATTTGTCTATTACATCCTATAAAACACAACACAATAATAAAAAACAAGTAACTACTAATACAAGATCAATGTTAAAAAGCATACCTTTATCAAAGAATTTGTAATTGGTTTTTGTTTATTTTGCCCCATATTTCTTAAATTTTTGTCACAAAAGTATGTTTTGAAGATCCTTGACTCTGTTTTTTGTCCATCACTGTATTTAATTTTGAAGCCTCATTTGGCGTTTAAAGAAATTTCCTCATCACCGTGTTTCAAACCAAAAATAGTCTTCACATCTTTAGTGGTCAATTTAACATGTTTGGAATTTAATTTGAAAGTATCTTATATGATCTTGTATTTTTTAGCAATTTCGATGATTATGTCATAATTGTTTTTAATTTTCAGATTATTTTAGCTTAAATCATGTATATTATTCAATAAAGTAAATAATGGCGTTGCTTTCAAAGTGTATATATTCTTCTTTTTCATCAGAGTTATAATGCTGAATAAACCCGATCTGAAATGACAAGCTTTAAAAGATATTTTACATGTAAGATGTGAGACATATTAAAGATTGATGTGAGACTATAGTATTTACACAAATGAAGTATGTGACACTGATGCTTTCTGAACTTTGAATAAAGTACCTAATAACTCAAAATGGACGCAAGATGTGTATAAATATGTTAGACTGTACAAATTTGTAGTTGTATAAATATGTGACACATGTACAAATATATAATTTTATAAATATGCGAGACCTCTACAAATATGCGATATATGTGTAAATATGCGAGACTATGGTATTGACACACATGAAAGATGTGATTTGTGGTGTTCTCTAAGCTTGGAGCTGAATGAACTAGTCAATAACCTAAAATAGACACTCAAAACAACAAACAATAGGACTCATAGATCATACACTTCAACCAAATTACTAAATGCGACACATTAAATGCAAAAAGAAGAGTTTTTTATACTCTCTCATTTTCTCAAATTACAGTACAAACGACGTGTATTCCAGTCTGAAACCTAACAAACAACCTATATATATCGTTTCAACAGTTGGAAACTACCCATGAACAATGCAAGTTACATAACAAAAATAAAAATAATAAAGAATTTGAATAATAACCTATAATAAAATAGTTGTATCTATATTAAATGATAATTAACCTTAAACAAACCTATTTACCTATGATATTTATTTGACCGCAACGTAGTAATTATATTAAAAATTGTGATATTTATTTGACCGCAACGTAATAATTATATTAAAAATTGTAGATATATGAACCGAACTTATAAGATTAGACGAATTATTTGAAACTAAAAAGCTAGTCGGTTTGAAATTCTATGCGTTTATTTTACGATGGATATTAGTTTCTAACTAAAATATTATAAGTATGGGCGGTAATAGGTCATTCGCGGATCGGATTAGAACGGTTTCAAAGTTTATATTTTCGGATCGGATTAGGACGGACTAAGAGTTTATATTTTCGAACCTAATTCGATCTAGTATGAGTTTTGTATTTTTTTTAATATGATTTCGATTCGTTCGGGTTACGATCGACTATATTTTTATGTTTTAGCGGATCCTCCTATTCCAAATTTTATATTTTCAAACCCCAAATCTAATAAATTTGTGTCCAGGTCAACCGGACTCGGCCACAGATAGTAATTTTTATATTATATGTATTATATTATTATTATTGATCATATTTTTTTTATTATATATTTTGTTATTCCAAACCCAAGTAACAAATTAAAAACTCCAATAAGAATAGGGCATTAAGTGTTTTATATTCCATGTACGTGTTCAGGGGAACTATTTTGACATCCTGAATATATATCAATAAAATATATATTTTTATATTTTAATTTGTAATGTAAAATTTTAGTGTTGGTTTTTGCTTTTTTTAATATTTTTTTTAATCAAGGGCTTATATTGATATTAAAAGAAAGTTTGAGCCTTAATAGGCAATATTACAACAATTGAAACAGAGTCGTCTTCTTCCTTGAGCCAAATCGAACTCACCCCCAAATCAAAAGAAAAACCCTAATTAGAAAATCGAAGATACCCCAAATTGAGGCTTTCCAAGAACACAATTGCTCTTAACTTCGGAGGAGCATCATTATCAACATAATTCACATTCGATTGAACCCTCAAAACCTCATTAGCGATCCAATCTGCTCCTAGATTATGTTCCCTATAGACGTGCTTAACAACCATTTCCGATCTGATTAGCCTTCTACAACAATTAAGCAAAGGTTCAAGATACCAAATAGAGCTTCCATAGAGTAATAGATTGACCAGAACCAACGAGTCGATCTCCACATCCACCCTGCTTAGCCCCAGAGTCCTACACAACCTCAAGCCATCCAATAGAGCACGACACTCGGCTATTAATGGAGATGATTTGCCATACAACCTGCCAATGCCGATGATCATGCCACCATTACTGCCTCTGAGTAATGCACCACCTCCAGATTCGTGATTAGGGTACATGCTCCATCAATGTTAATTTTATACCTTCCTTATTTAGGATTCTTCCACTGTAAAAATAGTGGCTTAGTCGAGGCTTTAATCTGATGAACACAACCAAATTTAGTAGCTTCTTTGTCATAAGAACTCCAATGCTTTATGACCAGGATTTTTGCATGATCAAGGCTAGTTAGAATGTATATGATGTGTCTGATTATTGAAGCAGAATTAGTATCCTCCTTGTTAAGCTTCTTCTTATTTCGAGCATACCACACTGACCAAACAATAATTGCAGGCAGAATAGTGAAGATATCACAGCTTCTTTGTGCTGCCCAATACCACTTCATGATGACATGGGAGAGAGTCATGTAAGAATGAATCTGAACATTGAAGATAGAGCTGAAATGTAGCCAGACAGCCCAAACCTGAGGACAGTGCACAACAGCATGGTAAGTTGATTCAATATTATTACAATGGACACACTTAGAGGCAAGTTGAAAGCCTTTAGATTGCATCACAGCATCCGTAGGTAGCCAATTATGTAAAGCCCTCCATAGTAGAAAGGAGCATTTTTTAGGAGTAACAGCATTCCACGACTTTGCATAAATTCTAGATACATTACCCTTGCATCTGATGTGATTCAAAGTATCTTTACTACTAAAAGAACCATCCTTTGATAAAGACCACAGTAAAGTATCATTTTTTATCAGAAAGACGAACCTCCCTGATCTTATTAATCTCTATACTAGTGACAATAGAGTTAAGCTTGTCCCAGTGCCAGTCGTTATTAATCCATAAATCTTTGACAGAGATATCACCACTGTCCCAAAGAGTTCTTCTATCATTATCATTAAACACCTTGATTAAAGGTTTATCAGAGCACCATCTGTCATACCAAAAACTCATGTCTCCACGACCAGGCAGCCAAAATAAGTAGTTTTCAGCTTCCTCTCTAATCATAATGATACGAACCCAAGGTTTAGACTTCCTGCTAGGAGATATAGCTAAAGTAGGATGAATACTATCCCTACAATAGATGGATAACATGTATTTAGCCCAAAGAGACTGCTGCTTTCTGAAATTAAACCACAATTTCATTGCATAAACCTTCTGCACATCTTTAAGTCTTTTCAGATTGAGACCACCCTCATTTATAGGCTTGCATAATCTTTCCCATCTAGCCCAGTTAATCACTCTCTTGTCTTCTTTGTTTCCCCACAGGAATTTACTAAACATGATCTCCAGCCTACTAATAATACCAACAGGCAAGTTTGAATGCTGCAAGCTGTAATTAGAGCTGTTAGGGGGCCTCCCAAACCGATAACCCGCCCGGGACCGGACCGGTAAGGCCCGCCCGAGACCGGTCCGGATAGCTTAGGGAGCGGGTTGGGAGCCAAAATTTTGGACCGACTCTCTTACCGGTCTGGACCGGTCCGCCCGATAACCAGCCCGATAAGGGAGATATATAAATTTTTTTCCTAATCTATGTATATTTTTAACTAAAACCTTAAAAAATTATGATAAACTAGCAAACCCGCCCGTTAAGAGTTGGACCGGACCGACTCGACTCTTAACGAGCCGGTCCCGGTCCATAATATTTGGCTCCCTTCGCTTAGCGGTCCGGCTCGACCCGCCCGGTAGCTTAACGAGTCGGTTCCGGTCTCGCCCAAACCCGGACCCACCCGACCCGATAACAGGACTAGCTGTAATTGGGAAAGGCAATGAGAACAGTCTGAATCAGCAACAAGCGACCAGCAAATGAAAGGTGTAATCTGTCCCATTCCATGATTCTAGATCTAACTTTGTAAATCAAATCTTCAAAATGAACCATTCTTGTATTAGTAGCAATTGTAGAGCCAAGATAACAGAAAGGCAAGCTTGTATGATTGATGTTCCATATGTTTTCAATAATATTAATCTGTTAAGGAACCATCTTGTTGGAAACAATAAGCTTAGATTTGGTAGTATTGATTTCTTGACCAGACACCAACTGATAATGATCCATAACAGATTTGATAGCAATCATTGAATCAGGATTACCATTTGAAAACACCATAAAATCATCAGCAAAAGCTAGGCAAGCAATGTTCTGACTGCTTCTAGACTTGTATCTAAACCTTGCATCACCATTCGAAGTCTGCTTGATACTCCTTATCAGGTACTCTTCTGCCAAAATATAAAGACTCGGGGAAAGAGGATCCCCTTGTCTTAGACCATGAGAAGCAGCAAAGTAACCAGTCAGTTCACCATTAACCAAGATAGAAAAGTAGACCTGACTTATACAATTGTTAATAAGAGCAGAAACATTAGTGTTAAATCCAAATGACCTTAAAACTTTAAAGAGAAAGTCATGATTCAGCTTATCAAAAGCCTTTGTCATGTCAGTCTTAATAACAACATTCCCCATCTTTCTATTGATATTAATGTCAAAAAAAAACTCCTGAGCCATGAGAATAGAATCCTGAATACACCTTCCTTTCACAAACCCACCCTGTTCCTCAGATATAAGCTTTGGCAAAATACTAGCAAACCTGTTGTTGATCAGCTTCCCCACAATCCTTGAAAACAATGTTGTTAAACTTATAGGACGAAAATCTCTCCATTTGTTAGGATTATCCAACTTAGGAATCAAGCAAATCGTTGTAGCCTTCACACCTTTAGGCAGAACAAAACCTTTAAAGAAGCCCTTAACAGCATTACACAGATCAGTCCCAACAACACCCCAACACTTCTTATAAAACTCACTATTGAACCCATCAGGTCCAGTAGTTGATTCAGAGTTTAAAGATTTAACAACCCCATAAATCTCCTCAGACTCAGGGATACAAGAGATACTCATGCTATCCTCTTCACTTACCAAAGAAGGAATTACCTCCCTTAGAACCAGATCAGACATAACACTATTAGTAGGAGCAAGCAAAGACTTAAAAAACTCAACATCAGAATTATCAATATCCTATTTAGTTTTAACCCATTGACCATCCACTTTAATTCTATCAACCCTGTTTCTCTTGTGCCTTTTCTTCACAAAACTATGAAATGCAGAAGTATTTCTATCAGCATCCCTCAACCAAGAAGCATGAGCTTTCTGCCTCCAATAGATTTCCTCCCTATCAAGAAGCACCAAGTGATTCTGCCTAGCCTCCTCCAAAGTAGACTTATTAACATCATTATATTGATTTTGAAGCATGGTTTCCCTTATGTTGATGAGCTTCTCAGACTGCCTAATAGCATCAAAAATATTCCCAAAAGAAAACTTATTCCAAACCTTTAACGCAGCTTTCAACCTTTGTTGCTTAAGCCAGAAAACCATAATTGGATTTCTCACATTACCACTAACCTCAACAGACCAACTATCTTCCACCATTTTCAGAAAATCAGGATGGGTAGTCCACATATTTAAGAACTTAAATGAAGACTTAGTTCTTTCAATATTAGAAGAAACCTTAATAACAATGGGACAATGATCAGAGCAACTCCTAGCCAGGTGAGAAACAGCAGTGACATCAAAGAAATCCAACCAAGAAGAGCTATACAAAACTCGATCAAGTCTCCTCCATTTACTCCCATTAGACCATGTATAGGGACAACCAGTAAAACCAGCATCAATAAGACCACGGTCCATAATAAGACCATTAAAATCATCCATACCCCTTTGATTAACAGTGGTGCAAGCAAGCTGTTCCTGAATGTTTGCAATGATATTAAAGTCCTCAAACATAATCCACTCATGAGAAACATCAAGACTTCTAATAGAATCCCAAAGCAAGAGCCTCTGATCTCTTTTGCATTTTGCATAAACAATAGACACCTGAAACACTTTATCCATAGAAGGATGACCAACCTTAAGATGAAGCAGTTGATCACTGTAAAAAACAACCTCAACTTTGAAATCTTGGTGCCAAAACACCCAAATTTTATTACTCGCATTACTAATACACCCACTTAACTTCAATTTCTTAGCCACCACACTCATCTTATCAACCTTAACAAAAGGCTCTTGGATAGCAACAAAACTGGCCTTTAAAGAAAACACCATAGATTTTAACCTCTGAATGGTTTCCTTATTAGCAAGTCCTCTTGCATTCCAGTTTAACATGGTAATTGTCATTGATCAGATGGAGATTTTTGGGCTCTCTTGAGCTTCATAATCTTAGCAGAAACAGGTCCCTTCGAACTCCACAACTTTGACACCTTCTTTGGCTTCTGAATCTCTTGCCCTTTTAATCTTCCCTTTTCCAACTGCACAGGAGAACTAGCAAGGCTACCAACATGCTTTGGAGAATCATGAATCTCCTCACTTAGAACCTCAAACATATTCCTTTTCTCCAAAGTCTTCAAAGCATCTATCATATCACTTTCATTAACCAGATCAACAGAGCCACCATTCTCAGCAGCTTCAACCATTCTAAAAGATCTAGAATCACCACTATTTTCATCACACAAGGAGTTATCTAAAACTTTGTCCACCACTATTGATTTTAACAAACGCCTAGTATCTTTGCCTTTAACAACATCAGGATGAGCCACTTTATCAGAATTATCATGTAATTCTTTAGAACAATCATTGGCCACATTAGGAAGGTGGGAGCAAGAAACCTGATCTGAAACACCATCTTGAGCCTGCCAAACAAAAACTTCTTGCATTTATCATTCGAATGATCAATGTGAGCACAATGACTACAATAAAGCGGAACATTGTCATAAACAAGACTGATCCAATAACTATCAGCCTCACCAAATTTCAACTGAACCTTATGAATCAAAGGCTTTGATATATCAACCTCAACCCAGAATCGACAACAATTTTGTCTAGCCCTGTTAACCAAAGGGACCCAGACTTTCAATGGAGTACCAAGAACCTTCGCAATCTTAGTTATCGTAGCTCTGTTGAACAGAAACTCCGGAAAAATTGGAAGAGACACCCATACCGGCGTATATGGACATTCCAAACTCGGATCAAATCCTGGAGTCCATTTTAACAATCGAAGAGTTTTGTTACCCAAGACCCATATGTTTCTCGACCACAGCTTTTTGAAGTCATCGATCTCAGTAAATTCTACAAAGATGTGTCTGTAATCCCAGACAGACACACTGTAACTGCCAGCGAAGTTGAATTTCGATAAAAAAAACTGAAACTCTCCATAGAAGGTTTCCCTGAGGCAAATTTAGCAATCAACGTATGCTTTGACATCTTTATCAGCCTCTCCTTATCTCCAATATCAAACGTAATAGTCGGAATATCATTTGACAAAGAAACAGAAACATTCAAATGTTCGAACTCTGTATCCTTTTCTTTAAGTAAATCAGCATAAGAACCCTTCACTGGTTCTTCTTTCTCTACCAAATCAACCATACTCTTCTTGGCTACCAAACTCCCTGACAGAGACTGAATCGATTTCCTAAGTGTAGGAAAGTCTTCGATCGAAGCATTCTCAGGTTCCTTAGACATAATCTTAAACACCACTATGATTGATTATCAGAAAACAAGCTCAGATTCAATGATTGAATCAAAAAAAATGGTGGCTCCGTTCTTGGTCAAGAACAGAGCTTTCTCCAAGAAGCCATTTCACCTATTCTTTCCTTTTCCTGAGCATTTGCCCTTTGTTTTTTTAATATTAGTTTATATATGTTTTTATTTTTATTAATTTAATTGTAAGTGTATTTGGAAGAATAATTTTAAATTCCAAACTCAAATTGAAGTAAATGAGTATTCAAATGGAATACTAGTCTTATATTAGCAATCAAAGATTTAAATCTCTTTATGGGAGAATAATTTTCCTTTTATGTTAGGAATCAAAATTAACTAAAAAAATATACTTGTCCCTTGAAAAAAAATGTATATATGTCGAATATTTTTACACTAAAATAATAGGATATCGTGGTATAAGTGATGTAATTTACTTACACACTCAAAAACTATATTACTTCAAACGAATATATTTACATGATACTATAGAATCGGCAGCTATCTCTTATTCGGTAAGATGGAAGATCTATCACTGTATTTGATGATCATATCCAGATACTGGATTGCTTCCAACGGAAGAAGACCCTCAAGGAAAAAGTTGAACAAATGCGAGTGAGTCCCTTTCATTACCTCAAAACACTGCTCGAATTCCTTCTTCTGTTGCTCTCTACTAGTTTCTGCAACCTCTATCATCGGCAACAAGTTATTTTCCTCCTCTTCAAAGTGTTTTTTGCAGTGATCCTGTTATGTACACAACAGTTAGAGTCTGTTTCTTCTATAGATGAGAATCAGCTATTTAATCTTACAAGAAAGCAATACTATACCAGTAATGAGTTTAGACGAGTAGCGAGATTCGAAAGAAGCTCTAGAAAATCAAGGGAGCTGGAGTCTAAGACAACTATAGATTTGATGTCCTCTTTTATACCATTCATCATGGGAAGGTCTCGAGCGTGATCTTCGTTCGCAGTTTTACATATCCCTACATAACCAATCATGCCTGATAAACATACTTGCGGTTTCGTAGTTGGCCAAGCATTGCAATATTAACATAGAATGAAAGTACCATGTAGCTCTCTAAGTGTGATTGCGAGTACATTCGTATTGCCATTCGTATTGCCCAGACTTATCCGAAATAGCATATTATATTTTAATAAATTGTATAGAATTCATTAAAAACTCACCAAATTTAGCAGAACATTAAACAGATCATTCATATAAACCAAATAAACAGATTTGATGTTACAAAAAATCGAATGATTGACTAAATTGAACATTTTTTCCGCAACAACCAGTCTTATGGTCATGCAGCCTTGCACGACCAGATTCGGGGTATAGCTTGGCCACGGTGGCCAAGTCTTCTGGTTGTGCAGTCTTGCACGACTAGACTCGGGCCATAACTTGACCACGGCGGTCAAGCTTTGGTCGCGTATGGCTGCCACGGAGTCTTCTGGCCGTGCAGCTTTGCAGAGTAATCATAGATATATTTTGAAGGCAGCCAAGTAATAATTTTTGAAATTAGAAAACATTTCGCCAAACTTTTAATTTTTGAAGGCGGCTACCTACTACATAGGCTAATTTTGGCACTTTCTATAAATATGCGGATATATGTATATAGTTTTATAGATAAAATTACTAAAAGCAGCCAAGTAATAATTTAAATTATAACAAACAAAGAATATGACTAAATTAGATCATACCTTCATCAAGCTTTTCAAGAAGAGGGAAAACAACTCTCTCTTCCATCTGAGCATGTTCAAGCATCAGCTCTAGAAGCTGGGAATAGCTCTTCACAAACTTTTTAAGCTCCATCACAGGTGTCCCTGCTGCCGGATCAGCCGATCTCCTTCCACCACGTGCAACCAGATCATCCACCCAACTCGCCATCCTCGACACGTGCCATATCAAGCTCCGGTGTTGCAGCCAGGTAATCCTCACCGAGATCGGCGTAGTATCGTCGAATCCCTCCAGGTTGAATTTTCCCATCTTCAGCGGTGGATATGGCCATTTTTCTTCGATATAACTTAGTAGAGTTTCTCGTTTACCGGTCACAATCTCGGATCCGATCTGTATTGTCAAACTCGTCTCGGTTTCGGAATCGGAGGAGACTAACCGGACGGTGACATTCTTGTGTTGTAATACGTAGCGGATGTACTTCGTGAGGATATTCTCTGGCGATCCGTGTAATCGGACGGTAGTTGTGGGCCGTGCGGTAGTTTCAGCGGCGGAGGTGGCGGCCAAATTTCTTGAACGCAAACTTCTTGAACTCTTGATGCTTGGAGGAGTGGTGGCGACTGGTGTCTTGGCGGTGGAGGTAGATTTGGATTTGCGGAGATTTAGAGGTGAAATCTCAACCCTTGATTTACTCGGGCTCGTAGCACAGTTTCCCATTGGATTCTGTTATACGCAAAGCAAAATAAGAAACGTAAAACCAAATCAACAGTAATCGACTGGTAACGGAATAAATGTTAAAGTAAGATACAAGAAACGAATTGCGAAAGATATACATAGAAAATCAAAAGCTATACATATATAAGAGATGAATCAAAAGGAGAAAGAAGAAGAAGAAAATTATAAAGTATAAGCGAAAGGTAATGATATACTCACAGGCACCAGTCACCAGCTTTAAGGCTTTTTGAGTGACAAAAGTAGAGAGAAGAAGAGGGAAGGTAAGGTGTATTTTTATATATTTATATATTTACTGGCTGTGTTTAATGTCAAGCGGGACCAAAGATCAATTATATTTACCTTTGATTCATATAATCTATTACTAATTATATAAAAGTAACGGACGATGACCAATTGACCAATTTAATAGTAAAATAATGAGATTTCGATTATTAAAAAATAGTTTAAATAAATATCTCATATATCTTATTTACTACATTTTTAGTAATATTTAAAATATAAATATATTTTTTTACTACCATATCACTATTTTTTATTTCAAGTATAAAAAAGAATAGATATTTTCAACATATTTTAAAATATTTATAAAAATATATTTTATATTCTTTTTTTTCTATTTTTGTTTAGCAATTATAGGGTAGTTTTGATATGTATTTGATAAAAGTTTTTACATATAAAGATAAAAGTTTTTCAATTTTTTGTTTATAGAATAAAAGGTTTAGTTGGAACATAAACCTGTAAAACTATTGTTATATATTGAAATAGGCTAAATATATATATATTTTTTATATAATTTGTCCGAAAATAATATTCAGGTTCGTGCCCTTCCTGATGTAGGTTATATGTGAAATAAATATGAAATGGCTATGTTCTCTTCTCTCAAGAACAGAGGCCATTCTTGAATTATTTTTTCTGGCGAGGCTAATCGGAGGTGTCTGATGGAGGACGAAGAAATTTTTCCAACCTAAAATCTCTTGTCTTCACCAAAGAACCAGATTGTAATTCCCTTGATTGGTAAGAAAATGCAACTTTTATCTAATGAAAAGTTTCATCTGCTTAGGAAACCTGGCTCCAATCCTCCCAATGTTGTTTGTTCGTCTGACAATGGAAACCAATCTTGGCTAATTAGTGACAATCCTAATGTAATAAGTAATCCTACATTTGAAGAATCTAACAAACAAAAGATCAACTCTGGTCTTCGCTCTGGTTCTTACGCTGATACCGTCAAACCCAAGAAAACAAAGTTTAAACATGCCAATGTGACTGTAACTCAGAAAGAAGACCATCCAATTATTACATTCGAAGCAAAAGATAAAGATTCCCTTCTAAACTTATCCAAGCACACGCTTATTGGCAAGTCTGCTAGAAAACCAATTATGGAAGTTATTAGGAACTTTCTAGGAAAATTTAAGTTTGCTAGCAATTGCAATATCTTTGTTTGGGATTACAGACACATTTTTATCGAATTTAATGATCTTGAAGACTTCGAGAAGTTGTGGTCTAGGAATGTATGGGTTTTTGGCAGTTAAACTATGCGTCTTCTGAAGTGGACTCCACAATTCAATCCCAATCTTGAATGTCCCTTTACACCGATCTGGAATTATTTGCCAAACTTTCCTGAATTCATGTTTAATGATGCTACTATAGGTGAAATCTCTAAAGTACTTGGTGTCCCATTAAGAATTTGGGTTCCTTCAATCAAGCATGCGAGGCAGAATTGCTGTAGAATCTGGGTTCAGATAGACATCTCTAAGCTTCTGATCCACAAAGTTCTAATAAGGTTTGGTGAAGATGACAGTTACTGGGTTCACATTGATAAGATGGATTTCTATTACAAAAAGTGTGCTCATATTGGCCATTCGGATGAAAACTGTAAAAAAAACAAGTTTCAAAAAGTGTGAAAACAAGAATCATTCCTAGCAGCAACCCTACCAATCAAGATGAGATCAGTAACAAACTAAAATCGATCATTTTCAGTAAGGAAGCTAATATCAGTGTGAAAAATCTCAATATTACCAAAATCTCATCTGAAATTGAAAGCATAAACCAGTCATATATTGATCCAATCCAAGAAAATAAAGATGTTGATCCTACCAGATCGGCTCCCACTACATTTTCCAAAGACTCGGAGATTATTGACGCCTTAAAAACTATCGAGAGGAAGACTACTTATGAGCATGTTGCTGAAGAAGATCACTACTCTCTAGGAAATGCTAGCAGCCTGGTGAGTTCTCATGTTAAAGATCAAATTGAATCAGTCTTTAAGAAAATTGAGATAAAGAAGAATAAGGAAACAAAAATCTGGAATACTAAGGGTCCAGTTTTTTCAAAACTCATTAAGCTAAAAAGAGCCAATAAGACATCATCTAATCAATGACGGTTACTATCTTGAGTTGGAATGCCAGAGGTATTGGAAACAAACAAACAATTCAAAGGCTGAAATCCCTTATTAAATCTACCAAAGCTAATTTCGTTGCTATTCAGGAGCCTCTTATTAAGGTTGATAAGCTTCAATCCATTGCTATTAAACTAAACTTCAATGGATCCATATGTAACACCAACAATAAAATCTGGGTTTTCTGGCAAAATGATTACAAGGTGGATGTTATTTCTGATGGAGAACATATCATTCACCTTAATGTTCACCACCCCACCCTTGATAAAAGATTTATGGTTTCTGTGATATACGACAAGTGTAAGAGAGAGCATAGATTATCTCTGTGGGATACTCTCAGACTCCGTGATAATCTTTTACAAGAATGGATTATTTTCAGGGATTTTTAACATTATTGTTAACCTCCATGAGCAGTTTTCTTGCTCTTCCAATAATCAGTATGGGGTGGATGAATTTAACAATCTGATTATAGATTGCAAACTTCAAGATGCAGGATTCACTGGTTGCAGATTCACTTGGTCTAATGGTTAGAAATGGAAGTGACTTGATCGTGTTTTAATCAATAATCCTTGGATGAGTTACTTTGAGTCCACTTCTGTTAGTCATCTTGTTAGGAATTTATCTGATCATTGTCCAATCTCTATTAGCATTTCTTCTAGTCTTGAGAAGGTTAAGGCTTCGTTTGAGTTCTTAAACATGTGGGTCACTCATCCTGGTTTTATGAAGATTGTGAAGGACAATTGGGCTGCTGATGTTGAAGGTACAGATGGTAATCCTATTATGATCTATTGGTTCAAGCAAAAAAGACTGAAGTCTGACCTGAGAGAGTGGAACAGAAAAATATTTGGCAACATCTTTGATGCTATCAAGAACTCTGAGGAAGAAATCAAGTTTAGAGAGATTAATCTTCAAACTTCTTCAACTGCTGAAAACAAAGCTTTACTTGAGGAGGCTAAAAAGAATCACCTTGTGCTGCTGGACAGGAAAGAGCTCTATTGGAAGCAGAATCCTCATGTTGTTTGGCCGAAAGATAGCGATAGAAACATTGCAGCATATCATAGCTTTGTGAAGAATAGGGTTAAAAGGAATAGAATTGATAGAATTAAAAATGGCAATGTGTGGCTTACTTCAAGGGATGAAATTAGTTCATCTGCTATTAATTACTTTTAATCCCTTCTTGCTTCTACAATGAATGATGGAAATGATGCTGAGCTTATGGATGTTATCCCTAATCTTGTCAATGATGAGGACAACAATAGCTTGCTGATTATACGTGATATTAATGAAATTCTTTGTACTATTAACTCTCTCGGTTCTGTGTCTGCTGTAGGGCCAGACAGCTTTAATGGTGAGTTTTGTAAAAATTACTGGCCTATTATAAGCTCTGATCTTTGCAGTGTTATTCAGAGTTTTTCCAAAAGTCATAATCTTCCTCCTGGGATCAAAGCTACTGCAATTTTCCTTATCCCCAAGGTGGATCATCCAAACACATGGCAAGATTACAGACCAATTAGCTCGGTCTGTAATCTTGCCATGTGTTTGGATCACTACTCTCCAGGAAATGCTAGCACCCTGGTGAGTTCTCATGTTAAAGATCAAATTGAATCAGTCTTTAAGAGAATTGAGATAAAGAAGAATAAGAAAACAAAAATCTGGAATACTAAGGGTCCAGTTTTTTCAAAATTCATTAAGCTAAAAAGAGCCAATAAGACATCATCTAATCAATGACGGTTACTATCTTGAGTTGGAATGCCAGAGGTATTGGAAACAAACAAACAATTCAAAGGCTGAAATCTCTTATTAAATCTACCAAAGCTAATTTCGTTTCTAATCAGGAGCCTCTTATTAAGGTTGATAAGCTTCAATCCATTGCTATTAAACTAAACTTCAATGGATCCATATGTAACACCAACAATAAAATCTGGGTTTTCTGGCAAAATGATTACAAGGTGGATGCTATTTCTGATGGAGAACATATCATTCACCTTAATGTTCACCACCCCACCCTTGATAAAAGATTTATGGTTTCTGTGATATACGCCAAGTGTAAGAGAGAGCATAGATTATCTCTGTGGGATACTCTCAGACTCCGTGATAATCTTTTACAAGAATGGATTATTTTCAGGGATTTTTAACACTATTGTTAACCTCCATGAGCAGTTTTCTTGCTCTTCCAATAATCAGTATGGGGTGGATGAATTTAACAATCTGATTATGGATTGCAAACTTCAAGATGCAGGATTCACTGGTTGCAGATTCACATGGTCTAATGGTTAGAAATGGAAGTGACTTGATCGTGTTTTAATCAATAATCCTTGGATGAGTTACTTTGAGTCCACTTTCGTTAGTCATCTTGTTAGGAATTTATCTGATCATTGTCCAATCTTTATCAGCATTTCTTCTAGTCTTGAGAAGGTTAAGGCTTCGTTTAAGTTCTTAAACATGTGGGTCACTCATCCTGGTTTTATGAAGATTGTGAAGGACAATTGTGCTGCTGATGTTGAAGGTACAGATGGTAATCCTATTATGATCTATTGGTTCAAGCAAAAAAGACTGAAGTCTGACCTGAGAGAGTGGAATAGAAAAATCTTTGGCAACATCTTTGATGCTATCAAGAACTCTGAGGAAGAAATCAAGTTTAGAGAGATTAATCTTCAAACTTCTTCAACTGCTGAAAACAAAGCTTTACTTGAGGAGGCTAAAAAGAATCACCTTGTGCTGCTGGACAGGAAAGAGCTCTATTGGAAGCAGAAACCTCATGTTGTTTGGCTCAAAGATAGCGATAGAAACATTGCAGCATATCATAGCTTTGTGAAGAATAGGGTTAAAAGGAATAGAATTGATAGAATTAAAAATGGCAATGTGTGGCTTACTTCAAGGGATGAAATTAGTTCATCTGCTATTAATTACTTTTAATCCCTTCTTGCTCCTACTATGAATGATGGAAATGATACTGAGCTTATGGATGTTATCCCTAATCTTTTCAATGATGAGGACAACAATAACTCTCTCGGTTCTGTGTGTGTTGTAGGGCCAGACAGCTTTAATGGTGAGTTTTATAAAAATTGCTGGCCTATTATAAGCTCTGATCTTTGCAGTGTTATTCAGAGTTTTTCCAAAGGTCATAATCTTCCTCCTGGGATCAAAGCTACTGCAATTTTCCTTATCCCCAAGGTGGATCATCCAAACACATGGCAAGATTACAGACCAATTAGCCTAACTACCATGATTAGTGGAATCATTGGCAAGTTAATCAACAACAGACTTTCAAAAATCTTACCTCAGCTTATATCAGAGGACTAGGGTGCTTTCGTCAAGGGCATGAGTATTCATGAAATCATTCTAATTGCTCAAAAAATGTGCTGTGATTTAAACTCTAAATGCAAAAGAGGGATCGTCATTCTAAAGACTGACATAACAAAAGCTTTTGACAAGCTTAACCACAGGTTTATCTTCAGAATTCTAAACTTATTTGGTTTTAATTCTAATGTGATCTCGCTTCTCAGCAATTGTATCAGCAAGGTCCATTTTTCTATCTTAGTCAATGGAGAAATGAAGGGTTTTTTTTATCAACACTCAAGGCCTGAGACAAAGAGACCCACTGTCTCCTAGTCTTTTCATTTTGGTTGAAGAGTATCTTATTAGAAGCATCAAGAAAATTACGTACGATAATTCTAACCTCATATTAAAAAACAGAGGTGATATCAGCATCTCCTGTCTTGCTTTCGCTGATGACTTCATGGTTTTCAGCAATGGGGATGCTACTTCTATTCAAGCTATCAAAAGTTTATTGACCATTACCAGCATGTTTCGAGCCAGCTAATCAACTCATCAAAATCTAAAATTATCATGCCAAGTAACATGAAGAATCAGAGTATTGTCATTATGGAAAAAATTCTGAATATCAAGCACAAAATGTTATCTTTCAAATACCTGGGTTCCACTATTGCTACCTCTACCAGAATTGCTAATCTTGATGACTTGATTGATAAGACTAGAAGCAAAATCCTGGAATGGGACAAAGTTTCTCTTTCCTTCGCTGGTAGGCTAACGTTGATTCAATCCGTTTTAGCAGTTTATCCTACTTATCTTTTTCATCACACTGTCCTCCCTAGCTCTGTAATCAACAGATTGGAAGTTCTTTAAAACAAGTTCTTATGGGGAAACAAAGAAAGTAAAAATGTTATCACGTGGTCCAGATGGGATAGATTGTGCAAAACAAATGATGAGGGTGGTCTCAATCTTAAAAAAGCTAAAGGATGTCCAACTAACCTACTCTATGAGCTTTGGTTTAATTTCAGGAATCAGAATTCTCTTTGGGCAAGGCTTACTGCTTCAATTTACTGCAGAAATAACAAGAATCATGTTCTGGCCTCCTCTCCTATAAAAAGATAAAAAACTTGGGACAGAATCATCAAAGTCAGAGATATTACTGAGAAATATATCTTCTATAATCTGGTCATGGAAATATGGATTTTTGGCTCGACCGGTGGTATTCTGAAAAACTATTTATTCATTTCAGAGACAATGATAACAGAAGCTTGTTATGGGACACTAATCGTGATAATGTCAACAATTTTTAGGTGAATGGAAATTGGAATCTCGACAAACTCAGAACTCTTGTTACTGAAACTGAGATTAACAAAATATAAATAATTACCTTAACAGACAAGCCTGATAAGATGCTCTGGTCTCTTTCAACTGATGGTGTTTTAAACTGCAGGGATGCCTGGAACTTCATTAGGCAGAAGGGTAATAAATCAAATATCTACTCTAAAAATTGGAATGTTGTCACTCTAAAGAAATGTTTCTTTCTTTTATGGAGAACTTTCTACAATTGGATTCCAACATATTTAGTCTTGCAAAGAAAGAGATTCAATTTTACTTCGAAATGCTTATTCTGTAATAATAGTGAAACCACTCAGCATGCCTTGGTTCAATGTTCGCAAGCTTGGTCATTCTGGGTTTATTTCAGTTCTATTTTTAGGATCCAAATCCTCCCTTATATGACCCTTGTTCACATTGTTAGAATGTGGTACTGGTCCACTCAAAAAATTGGGTATACTTATACCACCTTTGGGTAAACTTAAAATTGGGTATACTTAAACCACATTTGGATATATATAGATTGACTTTTATATAAAAGCAATTAACCTTTTTTTAAACCCTAATCGTGGTTCTATTTAAATGGATAGACTACATTGATCCCACTTAAAGAAATTTAAATTTGTTGCTCATTAGAATATCAGATATCAAGAAGAAATAAGAACCAAAACAAGAGAATCAATCATTTTCGTTTGTGATAAATAAGATGGCTACCAGAGTATGATGATCGAAAAAGTACATCTGAGAAATCCGGAAAGCTGGTTCCGGCTGAGGAGTTATGGATCGAGTTATCGCCGATTCGAACTCTGAAAACTGTCTACCGGAGGCATCAACATCTGATAACTCGACCGATTCAGCTAATCTAATCGGTAAAAGAGGAGACGAAAAGGTGATCGAAAAGAGCGACCATGGAAAATCAAAATCAAATACGAAATTCACGTATCGGCCTTCTAGTTCAGCTCACAGGAGAGCAAAGGAAAATCCTCTAAGCTCTGATGCAATCTTTAAACAGAGGACTCTTCAACTTGTGCATTGTTATACTTGTTGCTGTGAATAGCGGGCTCATAGTTGTATATATAATATAAAATGGGTTGAAAGACACTAATCAACCATTAAGCAAAAAAAAATTAAAAAATATCATGAGTGGTACTAGTTTTGTTTGTCTTAAAAAACAAAACCAACGGTATTTTTGGAACTTTTTTCCGAGTTACGGTTTAAAAGATACACACTTTTAAAAAATTTAAATTTAAAGGATAACCAAAGAAGACGCGAAACCTTTTTTATTTTGATAGATGCTAAACTTTTTTTATTTTGATAGATGTTTAACCTTTTGAAAGATGCGAAACCTTCTTTATTTTGCTAGGTGCAAAACCTTTTTTATTTTTATAGATGCGAAACCTTCTTTATTTTGATAGATGCGAAACCTTTTGATTTTGGTCGATACGAAACCTTGTTTATTTTGATAGATGTTAAATCTTCTTTATTTTGGTAGATGCGAAACCTTCTTTATTTTGGTAGATACAAAACCTTCTTTATTTTGATAGATGCGCAACCTTCTTTATTTTAATAGATGCGCAACCTTCTTTATTTTGCTAGATGAGAAACCTCTTTGTTTTGATAGATGCGAAACCTTCTTTATTTTGGTAGATGCGAAACTAGTCATTACATGCGAAATCATATATATATTTTAAAAAAAATCAAACATATCATGAGTGGTATTAGTTTTGTTCGTATTTAAAAAAATAAAACTATTGGTATTTTCGTATTTTTTTAGGGTTTAAAAGATACGGATCTTTAAAAATTAAAATTAAAAAAAAAGTTGGTTACTGGATTTTATATAGAATTGTATTTAAGGTATAAGGTTTATTAAAATATTTAGGTCTTTATACAAAATAGGTTTGTTTGATGGGTCTTAAATGGTAAGTCTCCCAAATATATAAAGGTAAACACTATATTAGAACTTTAATTTAATTTACTATGATAAAAACAAGAATTTTGGTTCAAAGTAGATGATTTGATAATATTGATGATTTGTTTAAAGATATTTATTTTAAACTGGTAAATATGATTTACTTGAGTATTTCTAGTGTTAACAGTAGAAAATTTTAAAACTTTAATATAAATTTAATTCAATGTAGTCTTGGTGATTGTTGATTGAATTAAATTTTAATTTTTATAAATAAAATATTATGAATTCGAATTTATAATTACAATATCAATAGATTTTATTGTTAGATAATTTATAAAAAATTATAGTTGATTTTTTAATAATTTTTTAATAATTTATTTATTTAATTAGTCATAAAATATTACAATATATTAATTTATGTATTAATGTCATCAAACTTAAATAATAATTTTAATTTCATTTAAAATAAATTTTATATAATACTTATAATTTTAAAGTAGAATTTATAATTAGAATAACAATAGATTTTATTCTTAAATAATTTATCACATGTAAATATTTTTAGTTAAATTAAAAATAAATTAAAATCAATTTAGAATATTTTGTTTATAGAAATATTATATTTAAAATAAATTCAAATTTAAAATATTCAAAATAATATCAAAATTTATAATATTATATTTGTAAAAAAATTTAATTTTAAAATAGTTTTTTCATGGGTTGTATTTTCCTTGCCTGGCTTTAACTTTCGCAACAATTGTCTATAGTTGATACAGTGGTTAATGGCTAGTGCATAGGTATATACACTGACAGTTCATATGTCTCGTACTTGTACTGGCAGTGCAAGCAATGCAAAGGAGCTCTAAACTTCAACATAAAAATTACAAAGAGTCCGATAAAACAGTAGCTCACTTTCAACAGTTCTGTCAGATAAAGTTTGTGTCACCTAATACATAAACACACTTGCAAAGAAGTTTCACTATCACAATCCATCATATTTTCAACAATAAATTTCATAGAGTTGCATGTAGAGCGATTAATAATACATTGCATAGAGTTGCATATAGAGTGGTTAACCAACACAAGCGTACTTTCAAAATCAGACTCATACAATAAAACACAAGTAAAACACAATCTTAATTTCATATAAAGTGTAGGATAATTTCATATGTGACAAATCCAAAACACCCCATAAAAGAAAGTCCTGAATAGAGCATAAACTGTTAAAACGGATATGGACAACAGAGTAGATTCCAACCTAAAATGTTCATATCAATTGTAATCTGGAAAAAAAAGTTAAAAAAACACATAGAAACTAATGTAACAAATAACTTTTAATAATTAAAACAAACATATAGCTTCAAGTATCATTTGCATGTAACTATAGCTATATATAAACAAGTATAACAAAATTAACATCTATAAAGATGTAAGAGTTACTAAAGTAAGACAAAACATATAGTTTAATGTAGCATTTACCTATAACTATAGCTATATCTAAAGTAGTAAACAAATTAGATGTTGACAAAAAGTCACTAAAACAATCATTATATGTACACATTTAACAAATACAGATATTATTTATCAACAAAAAAACAAGTATATAACAATAGCAAACATTTAGTTGTTAAAAAAACCCTAATATTTATAGCTACTAATAATACTATTTATAAACATAAAAGTAAATGTATAACCACAATAAATATTTGGTGGGTGACAAATTTAACAAACATATAGATTAATGTAACATTTACCTATAACTCTAACAAAATCTAAAACACTAAAACAAAAATTTAGTTGTTGTCAAAAAAATCAAAAATATGTACACATTTCTAAAGCAACAACCACTATTTTAAACAACTAAATAAAATGTTTATTATAATAAAAATTTACTCGTTGAAAAAGAACACATTAATATAAACTTTAATATGTATAAACTTAGCTAGTAATGATCACATTTTTTACACAAAAAGAAAATGTAAAACTATTAGAAAACATATATTTGTTCAAACATATGAATGTAACATTTTCATATAGCTTTCGTAAAGGGAAGGAATATTTCTGATAATATCCTTTTTATCTCAAGAACTCTTGAAGGGATACCACTCCAATGGTAGGGATAAAAAGGTTGCGCTCAAAATCGACTTAATGAAAGCCTTTGACAATGTCAGATGGCATCTGATCCTAGATATTCTTGTAGCCATGCACTTCCTTGTTAAAATGATCACCTGGATCATCAATTGTATTTCTTCTCCTACTTATTCCATAAATATTAATGGAGATCCTCATGGCAATTTCAAAGGACGAAAAGGGCTCACGCAAGGAGATCCGCTTTCCCCTTTCCTCTTTGTTCTTGTCATGCAGGTTTTATCCAGCATTCTAAAGGAGAAAAGTACAGATATGAACTTTTGTTTTCATTGGAAATGTCAAAAGCTTAGAATCATTAATCTTTGCTTTGCTGAAGATCTTATGATTTTCTGCCATGGCGATGTGAACTCCCTTCATCTCATCAAAGAAGCCCTTGACGAGTTTTATACTCTCTCAGGTTTAAAAGTCAATTCCTCCAAGAGTCACATCTTCTTTTCCGGTATTGATGAGTCTCTTCGTCTGGAACTCAGAAACATCTTGAAATACACAGAAGGATCCCTTCCTGTCAAATACTTGGGGGTTCCCCTGCTTACTAGTCGTCTTACTCATTCTGATTGTCGTCCTCTTCTCCAAAAAATTACTTCTAGAATTGAATCGTGGACCACTAAGCATCTTTCATATGCTGGTAGGCTTCAGCTCATTAAGTCTGTTCTTTTTTCCGGTCAGGTTTACTGGTCATCCATCTTTATCCTTCCCTCGAGGATTATCAAAGAATTGACTCAGTACCCCAGTCGCTTTCTTCGGTCTGGCTCTGCTATAAAAATTCATGGTACAAAAGTTGATTGGAACACGGTAACTTTTCCCACTGTGGAGGGCGGTCTTGGGATTCTAGACCTCAAAATCTGGAATTAGACGACTGTCCTGAAACACCTTTGGTCGATCATAAGTAACAACACTCATTCCATTTGGAGTGACTGGATAAAGATTGAAAAAATTAAAAATAAAATTTTTTGGAACCTCCCGATGGGATCTTTTCCCTCCTGGATCTGGAGGAAAATTCTTTGTCTTCGTTCTTTGGCTTGTAATTTGTGCAAGATAGCAATTGGAAATGGCGCGAGTACCTCCTTCTGGTACGATGCTTGGCTCATCCCTTCTTCGCTCGCTTCCCACTATGGCGAAAGTATTATCAAGGACTCCAGACTGGGGAAAAATCTCAAGGTCTCGGACATAATCCTCAATGGAAGCTGGAGTTGGCCGTCCAATATTAGAACTGCGAACTCCCGAAGCCGTGCCAGTTTGTTGGAGATCCAAAACCTCATTTGCTCTCTCCCTTCCCCCAACATATCCTCTAGTGATATTCCCTTCTGGAATGCGAAAGAATGATGCACTTCATTCTCCATCGAGGACACGTACCAAGCCATTCGATTGCTCCACCCTAAAGTAGGGTGGGCAGGGTTAGTTTGGAACAAATCCAATATTCCACGTTATTTCCTCAGTTGGGATTACAATATCCCAACTCATTGTATGCTTTGCAGCTTTGATAATGAGACTATTCCTCATCTCCTCTATGATTGTAGTTTCACTCGGAGTATTTGGTCAAACGCTAGTTCTAAATTAGGTTTTCCCATTATCACTTCTTGTTGGCAGTCTTGGGTTTGTGAAGCGTCAAATTGGTCTCCATCTCGAAACTATTCAATTTGGCAGTCTTGCTTCACCGCGGTAATTTACCACGTCTGGAAGGAGAGGAACCAAAGAACTTTCGGGTCCCCTCCGGCCATTGCCTCTATGGTTTCTCACCGAATTTTTTCAGATCTTCGGTTTCGATTCCAGGACACCAAGACTGGATGACCTTTCTAATATTATTAATTATCATACTATTTTTGCAGGGATCCTTTGCAGAGTACAGTTCGTGACCTGACACTTCATTGATGGATGGAACAACTGTGGATGCTGCTGCCGATGTCTAGTGGTCTGAGTTACTCACTAGTCTACTCGTCATGGACGAGTCCTACCTTTGTAATACGTTTCGATCGTTATTTTATGTTATTTCATATTGTATCACAAAAGACTCCCTTTAGTCTTTTTGTAGATGTATTTCGAGGGGGTTGCCCCAGATCCTTTATGAACCTTATTTCAATTATTTAATACTTTTAAACACAAAAAAAACTATGTAAAACAAATATATTATATATAAATTGAGCAAGTAATGCTCATAATTCTTACTAACAAATCTATAACTCTAATAAATATTTAATTGTTAACAAAATTTACTATAGACTCCGAATTGTAATAAACATTCAGATATAACTACATTTAAATAATTAAATCAGTCAACAAAACAAACATATAAACAGAAATACATTTAACTAAGGATAGTCGTATTAAAAAAACAACCATAGATTTATAAAATAATCAAAATACTTAGCCTTTAACAAAAACTTCTAAATATAAATTAATATTGTAACCATTTAATTGGGAAATTTTGTAAACAAAAAAACAAGTGGTCAAAATAGTAGATGTATAACCACAATAAATAAATAAAAATTAAATGTGACTCCGGATGTAAATAATATTTATAAACAAACCTATATATTTAAAAATAAATAAATTAAAACTACACATATAGCTGGTATGATTAAAAACTACACATTTACATGTTATCTCATATTTACAAACAGCTAATTGAAATACAACACAATTTTTTTTTTATAAATCTAAAAATATAGTCAATTCTATAGAAAAAAACAACAATGAGATGTAACGAATAATAAATTACATAATTATAAACGTAAAAAAAATCAAAATCGGTCAAAAACCTAAATCTAATAAAAATTCGAGGTAAATTAAAATCGATAAAAAATTAAAAATTGAGAAAGATAAATAATAACCAAACGTAAATAAAAATATAACAAAATGAAAGAAAACTCGTACCAAAAACATCATCCATTCAAATTCAAACATAAAAGAAAATATAAATAAAACAAAATACATTATTTTTCAATTTCCAAAATATATGAACTCAACAAAACAAAAAAAAAGTTAAAGAAAAAAAACAGTAGTATTGATAAAGACGTGGGTAGATAAAATTAATTAAAAATATATAAAAAAATAATAATCTAATAACAAAAATATATTGAAATAAATTTGCATATTGTAGATAAAATTAATTAAAAATATATAAAAAAATAATAATCTAATAACAAAAATATATTGAAATAAATTTGCATATTGTTTTACACTTGACCAAATAATCACCCAATCCTAAAAACTAAATAACTAGCCGAAGCGATCATATTCTCTAAAAATGGACTTATTAGTGCTTTTAAAGTTTTCAATTGTTTAAGCGAGAGAGGGGGTCCCGTTCTAATCTATTACTAGGATTAAATAATACTAATGGTTGTCAAACATTATATATACATATGAAATGATGATTATTTCTATAATATAATGGTTATGTTAGTGGTCCAACAATGATGCTAACATTTTCATATGATCCTTTATCAACTGTTCCAAGCACAACTTCCAGCTCCAAATATGTTCATGTTCATTATTAGCAAACATAACAAACACTATCAATTTTTACATAACAAGACTTGAAAAGAGACCTTCTCTTTTATGTCCTAATCAACATTTGAACCCTCTACATGCAACGATCCAGACAATGAAGATGAATGCAACAAGTCCTCCTCCTATCATCAGTTTCAACTGAAGATTCTGAAACCACATTTTCCGTCGAAGCTGCCTACCTTGCCTATGGAAGCTATCGGCCTGAATTTTATAACAAAAAGATTTTTACAATCTTATAACTCGAAACGTCTGTTAAATGCCAAATGCGCAATAATGTAGTGTACCTGAAACTGTAGGTTTTCTGTTTTATCCACTAGAAGTTCAATCTTCTCTCCTCGATCCAAAACCTGGACGTGGGTTTTTAAGTTATATTAAGACCATAATCATTAACAACAAGGGAGGTTTATAGATTGTGAATTCTTGAGAAACAAAGTGGAAATTGTTTCCTTCCATTGGCCTTTTACGATCTAAGAAATAGATATGTCAAAAACATTACACTATTAGCAAGAAAGATCAGTGACCCTGAAGATAAACTAGTTTGGGGGAAACTAATCATGCTAAGACTTCATCATAATCACATTTTTGCTATTTAAAAATAACAATCTTGATGAAATCAGCACGTCATCACTTCGACATTGAATAATCTAGATGAAATAAGCACGTCATTACTTTGGAACGAAATAACATTCTGTCATACTAAAATGCTCTGTTATATGCAGAAAAGCTATCGGTACTAGTCAAGGAAAAAATATAGGAGGCAAAAAACAAAAAGGAGCAAAGTAGTATATCCAACGAATAACGATCTAAACACTATGTACCCATGCTTCAAACCTAATTGATGCACTAATCGACACAGAATTTGCTCCAAGCTGGTCTAACTCGATGAGGAAGCACACATGGTCCGACATTCAAGCTCCTCTACAGCCTTGCTCAACCAAGCCCAATAGACATAACCGAAAAGTCATACAAAAATACTCCAATATGTACAGATGGGAAAGAAAGAAGTTCCATCACCTTCATTCAGGAAAAACAAAAAATGGGATGCGGCACTTAGGGTAGGAAAACGTTCTTCAGTCTGTACCAGCACTCTTGATGGAAAAAGAAGGATTTGGATTTGAATACATAAATAGAGTATTTGACAACAGACCAATTTGACTCACACATAGAATGCTAACGTCTCATGGCATAGGGCCCTCAGATATTTCAAACTCATCCACCCTTGTCCATGGAAACCTACAACTGCTTCTGATCCCCCCAGAGAAACATACCTTTCTATCACCATGCCTCCTAGAAGCCAAAACCTTTCCATGCAGGCAACTGAAATCCCACCTCCTCCAATATGAAGGCCAGAAACACATAAACTATCTTATAGTTTCCCCCACCAGCTATACTCAATAACTCACATTTCGTATCAGTTACCAAAGTCATGACACGGGGATACCTTATTTGCATATCCAGAAAATCATTAAAGTAGCAATGGTCTGACCTGTCCCACCACTGTCAATAGATGAAGACTTTCCAGAAGGGACTATTTCAAAATATTATTCAACAAAGAAGATGATACTATTTCAGCTGTCTTAAGCATACAGCACTGGTAAGCAACGTACCAATACTATAATACTCTGTGACAACAACTTTAAACCAGGGCCTCAGTAATCAACTTAATGGCCACAATAAGGACTTGCAGAAAGTCTTTAAACCCTTCTTTTAGCGAAAATGTAGATGTACACAACAAGGTGGAGGAACTCATTTCCTTTTAACTTTTGTTTAATGACTATTCACTGGGATTGGGATTTAAACTAAACTACAAAAGCTGCGCGATAAAATAATATTGTGCATACTAACACAACGAGGGATGTGATAATGTATAACAACATCAACCAAATATAAGAAGATTTGCAAGCGAAACGGATCTTGCAATTAGAAAAAGATTGAGATTTTATATGACAGCAGATAAGAAAGAACATTGTCATGTTCTACACTAAGCACACAATTTCAGATTTTTGAAAAGATATTACTTACTTTCTCAATGTTGTCCATCATAATCCCTTTGACCTCGGTTATTTGAGACTTTAACTTTGAAAGCTTACTAATTTCTTCTGGATGGTTCAGACAGTATTCCATGTGCTCCTTAAGCTTAGGCCTGGTAAACAGAGAACATAAATTTATAGCCTCCGGCATTACAAGACGAAGGAAATCAACAACCTTTACACACCCGAATTCCCTATCGAGATTGTATGCAATGCTAAACCGGTCTTCAAAAAGATCATCATCATCTTCATCATCAGCAAGCGGGTGCGGATCATGATTGTTCATACTTGCACCATAACGCTGTTTAAAATCATCCTTCACTCTTTCAAGAAACACATAAGGCACACTTCGCCCCAACGAATCATCAGCAACTACGAGAAAAACTGCACACCAACAAGAATTCACGATCACAAAGATTATAGCAAGATACATCCAAATTATAAAGCAAACAAAAGAATCAATACCGAATCCACTGTCACGGAGGAAGTTGAAGGTATGCCCATCACAAGAGTATGTACATTTGCTGCTGTCTGAAGGTAGTTTCTGTAGACATTGAATAGCAACAGTACTAAAGTTCCCAGAATACGATGTGTGCTCTGCTAAAACAACTGTCCCTTTTGACACGAAGCTATAAATTAGACCTTTCTGATTATTCATCACTATATTATTCAACCACTTCAAAACCCAAACAAACTATCGGCTCCACAATGCAGAGACCTACAGTATCAAAGAAACACAAACGAGCAATATAAGCTCTCAATCCAATAGATTATACTCCAATGCATTAGAACGACCCCATAAATCAATTAGATTGTGGAAAATTTATAAACATTAAGTATCAGATTAGGAATACAAACTACTCATCTTCATATATGCATCTGATCTTAATTATGTCAACGAATCATAACTCCAGAGCAAGATCTATTGAAGTCCATTAAATTACTAATGACCATGAAAATCTTCAACAACTGAGAACTTCTGATCCTATAAACTAGCTTAGCACAAGTTTTTAAACCTAGAATCTGTCAATGTAATCTAATTTTCTCAGCAACCAATCGAGTCAAAACATATATAGAGTGAATCAGATTCATGATTGAGGGTCAAGCTAAAGATATATAGAAGTCGATTAATCAGACATTGTACGAGTCTAAGAACATTACTATGAACTTCAAGATCGAAAATGGAGCTTGAAATCGAAATGAAAAGAATTGACGAAAGAAAATGATGAAGAACCTAAAATCGAATTTGATGGGAGGGGTGGGCAAGGGCAACTCGCAGCCTGGGAACGAAAGAAAATGATGAAGAACCTATACTGTTGATTGTTTTACTTTAAACTTTTTTATTTCTTTTTTCATATATATATATTTAGGGTAAAAGGCATGTTAGTCCTCATTTTTACTATGCATAAAACTAATCCATTTCTTTTTTTTTAATTTGTATTTTTTTAATTTGCATAGTCCCCGCACATGTGAAGTTTGAGAGCTTGACACGTGGTATCAATTTTTGTTGCAAGAATGGTCTTCCAATTTTTTTGCAAAAAAATGCTTCTGCCCCATGCCAACTCAGCTTCCTAGTCATATTTACCTTTTACCTTTAAAAATTACCATTTACCTTCAAAAGTTACCATTTACCCACTAATTTTATAAATGGACCGGGTCAAACCCAAATTTAACTTACCCATCCCGAAACCCAATATAATCTAGCCCAAACCCGAAAACCCAAAACCCGATTAATCTAACTCACCTGCTTAATTAAAGCAATTTGAAGCTAGAATACCCTAATAACAGAAGAAAACATAGTATACGTATCAGTTCCTCTTCCTTCCTTCTTCCTTTCTTCACGAAAACCCATGGCTTACTCCAGCGTTTCAAGAACCTTTGCTAACTCGGGTGGTGATGGTATTTATGAATGCGGGTTACCCAGTATAACCCGGACTGCTTCGACGGATCCAAATCGAGGAAGAAGATTCATAGGATGTAGCAATTTCGGGGTAAGTATCGTGTACGAGTTACTATATCTTACTGAGTTAGCCCTTATTCTTCTTCTAAACTGTGATTTTGTAGAGAGGAGGACATTATCGTTATTTTCGGTGGATTGATCCCCCAATTAACAATGGGTTACAACCTGCTATCAATAGATTGTTGGAGAGGATTTCAAGATTAGAAGCAGATTGTGAAAGGATGAAGAAGATTACAGTATTTCTTTTTGTATTGGTAGGGAGTATAATAGTATTTAAATTGCTTTCTTATGGTTAGTTAGCCACTATAATTGTTAAGAAATTAAGAGTTGTATTTTTTGGGTGGATGTTTCTTATTTCAATGATAATGTATGATTTGTATTTCAATGTGTTGTAGTTGTAGATTTGTATGGATTTGAACTTTTGTTTTTTTTCCCTTGTTAAATCTAAAAACCAGTGATTTTAGCCCCTGTATTTGTGACCTCTAAGTGATAAGCAAGTGACCTCTAAGTATTCAGGACCTGTACAACAAATGGCTTGAAAATGAAAATGTGAACCTGTAATTTTTACAGGTTTAACAATTTAATGTATACAAATCTACAACCTGCTTTTTAGTATAGTGTATACAAATATACTAAAATATATGAAACAAAAAACGTTTACAAAAAACGTTTCATTAAATTAAACTATCCAGTCTTTACAAAAAAACTAATACTAGTACAGTGGTCTAAACCTTCACAAAATTCAGAAATCAGTTCCCAAATTGGTCTAAACCTTCACATGATCTCAAAAAATACCCCACATAGTAGCCTAACCATCCATAAGTTTACAAAAAACAGCACCATAGTTACATCAACAAATGAAGACATAAACACTGGACTAAGGTTGCTTTCTCTTTTTAAGGTTGGACGGAGCTTGTTTTGCATCTTTAAATGTCTTCATTTCTCATGTTCTCTTCCAAGTAGTGTGAGGAGAGGTTATGCTGTTCTGAGAAGAAAATATACCACTTGCTTTCTATTATATATAATAGGAATCAATTCAATCATGGTTGGCTCCACTTGCAATACTATATACATAAGCTTTAATAAAGTTAGGTTGAGAATCTTATAGGTTGGACAACTTTTTGTTTCTCCAATTGTCTACCACGTGAGTGGTATCTTCTATCAACACAGTATATGACAGTATCCTGCAATCATTCAACAAACAACACTATTAATTGGACGACCAGCAACCAACAAGTATTTGGACCATCTACCAACAAGTAATTGGACCACATACCAACAACTAATTGGACCATCCACTATAGCCCAAGCCATTTTGTACATTTGGTCGTTAGCATCCACTGCCAACACAACCAGCAACTGTCCTCCAAAAGGGCCTTTTAAGTAATAGTCATCCAAGACGAGAACAGGCCTGCATCCAGAACTGAAACCCTTTTTACATGCATCTAAACAAACATACACCCGTTCGAATACCGACTGCTGACATTTGATCACAACGGTTGAGCCTGGGTTGCTCTTTAGTATCTCAAGGTTGTATTGGCATAATTTTTGGTACTGGATCACGTCATTCCCCATAATAATACTAAGTGCCCTATTTCTTGCCCTATACGCCTTGCATCTACCAATATTCACCAAGTATTCTTGGTTTACATCCGCAATCAAACTCTTAATCGACCAATCTGGGTCTTGCCACCTACTCATGTAATGTTTGGCCAGCCAATGACTTGTAATTTTCCTATTTTTGTTAGTTAGCCCAAACTGGTGTTCATCCAAGAAGGTTTTGATTCTCCACACTGGTTTACAGCCTCTGTTACTTGCGTAGATGTACCACTTGCAGTTGGCTTGGGTGCATTTGAATGAACAACATTGTTTGTCATTCTTGAACATCCTGATATTCCTTCTATGTTTAATTCTGTATTACCTAACACTGTCTTTGAACTCTTTCGACGAACCAAACTCAACTCCCACCTCCAACTTAAGGAACCTTATCTCTGTCGGCATCTTGAAACTTCTAAGCCTTTGTTTCCTTTTCCTTGATCTCCTAGAATCGTTGGGAGAGTCTTCGAGACCTATCAAATTATTGTTGCTGACATACTCTTCTTTTGAGCTAATTTCATTATTCAATTCGTGTCTTGCGTCAGATCCAGCGGAATCGGTTTCACTTTCGCTGTACCATTCTGGAGTGTAATTAGTGTCTTCACTCATACTGTCTTAACCAATAGATTCACTCTATTTCGACTGAGCTGCTGGAGGTTGCTCATTAAAATCAATTTGTGACATGTCAATGTCAGCAAAGAACAAGTCGTCGATGTTGTCAAAACTATCTAGACCAGGCCCACCAGCATGCACACTATGTACACCAGCCCGACCAGCCTCTGGCCCATCAGCCTCTTCACCACCAGCTTCTGCCCCATCAGCCTCTGCCCCATCAGCCTCTGCCCCACCAGCCTCTGCACCACCAACCTCTTCACCACCAACCTCTTCACCACCAACATACAAACTATATACACCAGCCCCACCAGCATGTAAACTATCTACACCATCTACATTTTCCCTAACATCCTCTTCACCATCAACATTTTCCCTAACATCCCCTTCACCATCAACAGTTTCCATAACATTCCCTTCACCATCTACATTTTCTCTAACATCTCATTCACCATCAACAGTTTCCCTAACATCCCCTTCACCATCTACATTTTCCCTAACATCCCCTTCACCATCAACAATTTCCCTAACATCCCCTTCACCATCTACATTTTTCCTAACATCCCCTTCACCATCAACAGTTTCCCTAACATCCCCTTCACCATCTACTTTCTCCCTAACATTATCACCACCACTAGATATCTCATCAACATCTATACTATCTACACCAACAGTAGTCGCATCAAAATCGGCATCCATATTTTCAGTAAAACTATGAAACATTCTTAAAAAATCAGCAACAATTAAACTGTTATCACCTTCAACATCGACAGTTGGAATGAACATTTTCTTTCTTACTTTTGTTGGAGATACTACTTCTAAAGGGGGTATCCTATCACTGAATATGTTCACTACCCTACCACTACTAATATTTTTTGTTACTTCATAGCAGTTTGCATCTGTCTCTAATAGTCTGATAGATGTGCTTGAACGCGGCAGCGAGCACGCGAACACAAAATGTCCCTCTCTTCCTGATTCTTCTGTTAAATCATATATAGAATGAAGTTCCAAAATAGATAATTTATCGCAACTAATGAAGTCTACGATCTCTGACATGCCCCCTACGTACTTGAGCTTCTTATTTCCAGTTAGTTTACCATCGAAGTGGTAATTCACAGTAAGCAAGTCGTCATTTGCACCTGAGAAATACGATAAATAATACAATCGTTAGCATCCTAGTTTAACACCAGTTTGTACACCAATTTTGTAGACAAAGAACACTAATCAACACAACAATCATAACATCAACCTTAAACACATAACAACCTTAACATTAAGAGTAATAAAAACCAGGACATTAACAGTAGACTCAACAACAATCAAAACAGCAGCATACAACATCAACCCAAACACTAATAATAACACTAATTATGTAGACATTATCCCATAATAATACCAGCCCAGAACACTACACCAACAACATTAACCCTAACCCAATAATATTCAATAATTACCAACAAATGAACTACAATACCAGCCCAGAACACTACACCAACAACATACACTATAACATCCAATTAACTCGATTTTCATTCCAATTTCAGTAACACATCTATCAAAACACCAACAACATAAACTATAACACCAACAATAACATCCAATTAACTCGATTTTCATTCCAATTTCAGTAAAACATATATCAAAACACCAACAACATACACTATAACACCAACAACAACATCCAATTAACTCGATTTTCATTCCAATTTCAGTAACACATCTATCAACCCATGAAAATATAAATACAATCAAACTAACCTCTGTAAAAACGCTTATCCATGGTGGAAGTTTGGAAAACCCTTTTTTGTGATGAAAGTGGCTAAAATCGATGGCTTAGGGTTTACTGATGGCCATGGCTTCAGTAGAGACAAATAGGAAGGGAAAGAGGTATTGTAGGGAGAACAATCAAGGTAGTCACGTTTTGGTCTCTCTGGTTAGGGATTTCTTTGATATTTTTGAGTTTCTTGATTTGGAGGGAGAAATTATGGTTTATGTAAATTGAGGTCTGATTTGGGTAAATTGGGGTCTGATTTGTGTAAATTGAGGTCTGATTTGTGTAAATTAGGGTCTGATTTGTGTAAACGGGTTGGGTTGGGTTATATTGTAGAGGGAGCTAGGCTAGATTATATTGGGTTTCGGGTTGGGTAAGTTTTATTTGGGTTCGACCTGATCTATTTATAAAATTAGTGGGTAAATGGTAAGTTTCTAAGGTAAAAGGTAAATCTGACTAAGAAGCTGAGTTGGCATCCTACTTGGCATGACAGGGGCATTTTTAGAAAAAACATCGGGGGACTATTCTTGCAACAAAACTTGATGCCACATGGCAAGCTCTCAGGGTTCACATGTACGGTAAGACTAAATATGCAAATTAAAAAGAGAAATGGGATGAATTTTATGCATAGTTGAAGGAAGGGGACTAAGTTGATACAAGTGGTAAACATGGGGGGACTAACAGTGTTTTTTAGCTTATATATTTATTCTCATTTACTACTACAAATATTTTTACTATTTTCCTAATATTATTTTTTTCATTTTTTCTATAGTTATAATTCCGTATTTGTATTTCCAAATTTAAATTCAAAAATTAAAATTTGTTAAACTTACAGAATCAAATAAAAAATGAGAAAAGTACTCATAAATACCTACTCAAATATGTAATACCAAAATGGTACCCACTTTTCGACTAGTTTCATAAAATATCTAGACTAATAATTTGAACAAAAATACCCTCTAGAGTATAAAATGAGCAAATTTGGTTACAACCCACTTTTTTCATCTCATAAGCTTGACTTTTGGGTTCGAATTCCCTCCATTTTCACTTTTCTAATTTTGAGGAGAGAGAAACATGAAACCCGAGAGCAAACCAAAAAAACCAACTTCAACACAACCGTGAACTAACCGTTCATGAGACTATATCAAATTCCGAGTCCAATCATCGGTTAGAAAAGGACGCTGCCAGCGACGATATCACTTTCCGATATACTTTCTGACGGCTTTTTACTGTTACAGGTTAGTTTCTTTCTCCCGGTGATTTTTTTTGGCCGGACGGGACACTATAGCGTTCTAGACTACTATTTCGAGTGTTATTTCAGTTTCGAAGTCTTGCAATAGACAATAGTCAGTTCTCCAACGATGTTTTTTCTTGATTTCGGCAGTTCTATATAGATAAGTTTTTATGTTGTTGAGATATTAGTGTTTTTTTTAAATTTCCTGTATTAGTTAAGGGTTGAAGATGTTTGCGTGATACTATTATGTTAGTGTCGATGTTGATATCTGAGAATGCCGATGGAGAATACAATATTCAGTTGATTGTATAACATGAATAACAACCTTACCTTGAAATTTAAGCTTTATCTCACAATGTATGTATTTCAGCAAGTATTGGCATCATATTTATGCAATATTGTACATATCTAGCAGTGTATGCAATCTGTGTTGCAATGTCTAGCAATGTCAGTATTATGTCTACACTAACATGCAACATGTCTAGCAATATCTGCTTGAATCTGCAATATGTCTAGCGGTTTTTATAAAGTTAGTTGATGTTGTTGTTTGGTAAGTGAAATCAGTGGAGTGTTTGGCTGGTAATGTCTAGGATTGTGGAAGGTTTTTTATGTTATGTTAGGATGATTGCGATGTATGTTAATACTGTGATGTAAGGATTATGATTAATTTGACTGAAAATTTCCATATATGCAGGCAAACATGACTAAGACAGGCATATTCTATAGGTTTGGCTTAGTCAGTATAATCAACCTTCTAAGACGAAATATAATTACAGCATAACACATAGAAGCTGGTAGAGATACCCCGTTCTATACGTTTCTGAAAATATCGTTCAACGTAATGAACGAGAATCTGAAGCTGCAAAGTTCCACACTGATCGAGGAAATTTGTAGTTTTTACGATATGAAAAGGAAGGCTTTCAAGATTGGTCGTAAGTATGTTAAGCTAACTACGAAGGATGTGAAGGCCATATTTGGACTGAAACACAGGAACGAGGAGATGCCTATGAATAAAGCAAAAGCCTTTATTGGTCGGTACACTGATAGAGCTGAGATCGATTCGGTGTTAATATAGAAGTATTTTTTGAGTCCCCGCATAAGGAACAGCGGGCCGACGAACGAAAAATAAGTGTCTAATGCATTAATAAAGGTGAACGAATTCGTGAAATTTGTATTTGATTTTAATTGTTGTTGCAACATATTAGTATGTTTTTTACATGTATTTAGCAATGTCAACGTAGTCTATCTAGGAATGTCATAATAGGCTATATGTTTTGTATTGTTGTTGCAATATGTTAGTATGATGTTATTTTTTTACATGTATCTAGCAATGTCAGCGTAGTCTATCTAGCAATGTCATAATAGTAGTATTTATTTTGAATTACTGTTGCATTATATTAGTATGTTGTTGTTTTTTACATGTACCTAGCAATGTCATCTTAGTCTATCTAGCAATGTCATCTTAGTCTATCTAGTAATGCATAATAGGAGTAACTGTTTTGAATTGTTGTTGCAGTATATGAGTATGATGTTATTTTTTTCTAGGAATCGATGGAGAAAGAAATAAGCGACGGAGGGGAGGACGAGTCGCAGGATGTTGCTCGTCTGTTGATACATTTCATATGCTCGACACTGTTCTTTTCAGTGTCAGGCGATGTAGTCGGCTGGACAGCAGTATTCTACATGGAGGATCTCGAGAAAATAAACGACTACAACTGGTTTAGAGCTATAGTTGAGAAGTTGCAGAAGTCACTAGACAAATGTATTAAGGCCGGGAATCCTGGTAGAGTGATCGGATGTGTTGCTCTTCTATTTGTAAGGACGATGGCTTATGTTATTACGTTAGTTTTTAAAACCATATTTGAATGTTGTGTTATTTTGTATGCAACCTTTTTTTATGGAGCACAATTTCATCGACGTTGAAATACAAAGGCCAAACATAATCCCTAGGTGTTATAAGTGGTGGGGATTTGAGGGAAATGAGTCAACCTTTGAAATGATCCAGATGGTCAGCCAACTTACAGACGCGCATGCATGATAAATATGATCGGGTAGCTGATGGTATTCCTACTAAGTATCTAGCAATGTTTGGATTTAACTTATCTAGCAATGTATCAGAGTATAACCTATCTAGTAGTGACATAGAAGCCATAAGTCTCAACCACTTGAGGTTTATTTTCTTGCAGCTGCATTTTTAAAGCAATCGCAATTACTTGAACCTGAGTATGCAATAGTAGTAATTCATAACTCGCAACAATGATTAAATTGTTGTAAGGAAATCGCATTTGCCTATCTAAGTGTCTATTATACTGTCAATTTGTATTTGTTAGGTTATGGATGATGAGCTATCGTTGACAAAGGCTGAATGTCAAGCTTTTGGAGAAAATGAATTATGTGGGAGCGAGCTCTGAAGGTTCTGCAGAAACCGATGAGCCAAGGAGTAGGAAAAGAAAGAAGTCTGTGGCAAACAGAACTGTAAGAAGGCAGAAGAAACAGTTCCATGATGAGGCTGGAACAAGTCGTAAAAGGAGATCGAACATTGAGATTAAGGACAACACAACACTGCTAGCAGTTGGAGAGAATTATGATGTTACGCTGCGTGAATTCATGGCGAAGAAGAGGTCGATAGTCGGTGCAACAAAAGTCAAAATGTTGAAAAATAAAGAGCACCATAGGTCGAGTATTCCAAATTTCGGGGGACTGTCACATTCAGTGCTACGTGTCAAGCAGGTGCTGAAAAGCACAGCAGGATGCACCGATTGAAAGTTGAAAATCTCGCTTGAACAGAGAAACCAACAAATGAGTATTCGTATGATTTTTACGGACAAAACATGTATAAAAAAAACACGTATACCATTTAACATGTTTGTTTGACACAGGTTGAAGGACTGAAGAAATAGTTAAATCAGTTGAAAGCGAAGCTCGAGGTAGTAGAGGACATTGTAGATGTTGATAATGTAGAACTTCTCAACACCTTATTAATGCCGTTTTGCTATGAAGATAAGGAGGATATTGAACCTGTGGCTGCAAATATTAGCGAGGAGGTAATTAAGAAAACAGTTGTTTACCAATCTCGCACCATGGAGCTGTGCCGAAGAGGAGCTTAGAAGTTTAGAGACCCCAATAATAACTGAAGCAGAGGATATTGAGGTAAAGGAAACAGCAGAAGAATAGAAAAAGTTTGAGACAGTTGAGACAAACGAGAATGAAGGATATGAAGAGGGGAACTTATCAGCTGCAAGGTTGGTTGACTCTGAAACATCTGTTGAACCTAGGCCAGAGACTACGTTAGAGGATGGTATTTTTGTAGATGTCGCTGGCAAGCAGATAGGGCCTACAATAATTGTGTGTGATGCTAATAATGAGAAAAGGGACGTGGATGCTGAATTATCACCCCTAACTCATATTGCCGGCGTACAAACTGAAGTTGTCTTAGCTGAACAGGGATACAAAGTTGGATCTAACAAGGTTGATGGGCAGGAATTAGTGGATGACACACGTGAGCCGTTTGAGAGAGGGTGCAACGATGAAACCAAAACTACGGAACAACAGGTGGAGAACCCAGAAAATATAGAGGAATGACGAAATATAGAGACGAGTCAGGGTAAAGAAGAAGCTGAAAAACAGGACGTTGAAACCACTACAGATTCAACCAAAGACATTGAATAAGCACCTACTGGGGTGGAGAATGCATCCCCAGAAGTCTTAGTGCCAAAACCTGACGTTCAAAAGGTGGTCGAGAATGTGGCTGAAGATGTAAGTGGATCTTAAAATCGTTAAGATTCATCAATATTTAGTATTATGTTTGGCATGTTTTGAATTATTCCAAGTCTAGGTTTGATAATAAGTAAGATGGATTGTTGTTTTTTAAAAATGTTGTTTTGACAGTGTAAGAAAAGTTTTGGACTTGAAATGGTTTTTTGTATTTTGCATCATGATTTATTTTTATATGATAGATATATGTCGCACAAATCGCAATCATTAAGACATAGTGTCTAGCAAACACATGTTAAATTAATAATACTTGAATCAAACAAATCGCATGAAGTATATAGGTGCATTCGCAACCTTGAACTGGGTTGGGATTTTTCATGAAAATCTATATAATTATATCTAGCAATGTCAACTGTGGATCAATCGCAACCACTTTAATAACTAATCTAGCAATGTGTCCTGCATTAAAATCGTAATGCATATGGGTAACTTTATTGTCTTACATTATTATAGAGTGCAAATAACAGGGCTAGAAGGCAAGCGTCAATATATTGTACCAACGTTGGTATACTATGGTGTTGAACAAGCAGCAAAGTATGAACAACTATCACAAGCAGCGTCTCCCGTTAAGGTTATTCCAATTCGTAACAAAGAACAACAATCCGCAACAAAGACTGAAGTTATTACGCGCGATGAAAAAGTAAAGCAGGTCGGGGGCTATATCTGAAAACCTGTAGATATGAGCAGTTAAGTATGCAACACCCCTACAAGATAAAGCAGAATGTAACGTACTGCCGTTGGCTGACGAAAGTTTTGTAGACTACACACAATCCTTTTACGAAGAATGTGACAAGACTGTAAAAAATTCAAATGAGAAGAGGCGTACTTTGGAATATATCAAGGAAGGTCAAACAAATCTCGATGTAAGTGGATCATTGTCTTACCGTCACCGATAAAAGTAATGTTAGGGAATTAATTTGATATATTACAGGTGCACACTGATGAGTTCCCAAGATGGAACTTACTTCGTTAGACGCAGGTGGGACAACCACAGGTTACGTACGAAGATTGGCCGAAGCGTACAACGACGACACAACTCATAGATGTCAGTGAGTACAACTAGGTATTGAAAATAAGTAGAGAAGAAGAACAGGAAGATCCAGAAGTATGGTACTTGCCAATATCAGAGTTCTCATATAGGATTGCCATTAGTGTGGGCGAGATAATGGAACTCCCGAATTAAACTGAAGTAGATTTTAAGGTAGTATTCCATTCTATCGCAGCAACAATGTTAAATTTGATGAGTCCGAAATTTATTGCCACTCTTTATGAGAACCGGACAGGGGAAATTCGGACAACATCCACCCACTGAACCATCCGAACTGAACTAATGTACTAAAAACTTAATCGCTTCATGACTAATCTAATTACCTACCTGCTTAAAACTAATGGGTCTTTGAACTCGACCTGAATCCATAAGTCAACCCAAAATCCCATGTGGCCCACAATTAAGGGTATAAATATCCAACCACTTTCATTTAATGAGGGTAATGAGAATTAAATACAATCAGGCAGCTCAAATCTCTCACTACAATCTATCCAAACATTAAATACCTTTAAAACAACACAAAACTCTGGACAAAATTACCCTCAACCAAAAATAAACCTCACCAAATTGGCGACCACAATGGGAGAAGAAGGTGCCTGAATCTAGCATTCAAAACCATCAGGAAAAACCAGTTTGGATGAATCCGGAAGTGCAGGAAGTACCACCAGCTTTGGCCGAAGTGGTGGGAGAAAATGATGAATATACCATTGAGGAGCGAGATAGGTTAAAAGTTGAAATAGAAGCTCTGAGGGCTGCCAAGAGGGAAGAGATGGGCATAAAATAGAAATCTAAGGCGTCAGTTGCTCATCATACTGACAACCCAAGAGAACATGAGCCCTCAAAAACCCATGTGAGCACAAAAATGACTCATGCTAGCTCAAAAAAGTCTCACCGGTCTAAACCGGTGGAGAGCTTTGATTCAGATTCAGAATCTTCCAGTAGATCCTCAGGTGAAGATGGACTCGAAGAATCCTTGTCATCCAGTAGTGATGAAGGCCGTTCTAAAAAGAAACAAAAGTTATTCAAAAAGTACTCAAGAAAAAGGGATAGGCATGGAAGGTTAAAGAGACATATAGGCAAAGGATCGTCACATAGCCGGAGACACGTAGATCGGATGGTGATGGATCTTTTTTCCTTCCATGATGAACCAGGTATCTTTGCAACTCCTAACAAAGATACGATTTTCAGTCGTGGCCGAAATTGGAGACAGTCTCCATTGTCCTCCAAAATACTGTCCGGAAATCTTCCCAAGAGGTTCGACCAGTACAAAAATGGAAAAATATGATGGTAGCAAAGACCCGGATAACCACTTAGAACAATTCAAAATTTTTATGATGAATTTTGATGATGATGACAAATTACTTTGTAGGACATTCTCCCAATCATTTACGGGGAGTGCTCTGAAATAGTATAATAGTTTACCACAGGGTTGTATCAGGAATTTTGATACTTTCTGGGTAGCCTTTCAGAGGAAGTTTGTTGGAAGTAAGGAAGTGAAAGGCAATGGAGACACGATTATCCATTGTGCCCAAGAACCAAACGAATCCTTAAAAGAATACATAAGTTGTTTTGTGAATACCAACAATGGATTGGCTGATTGCTTCGAGCAGGTAGCAATAGCTTCTCTGAGGCAGGGCTTAAACCCTGGAAACTTGGCCGATTCAGTAACCAGGAAAAAGGCCATGACATGGGGAGGTCTGCTGAATCAGGTCGGAAAGCAGATTAATGTAGATGAAACCAAGAAAACTAGGGTGCACAGGCAGGTGAGGTTTGCTCCGGTTGCACCAAATCCAAACCAAAACCAGTCCGGAAACAAGGCTAGGGAGGCCGGGCAGGGTCATAACAGAGCCAAACCTCAGTCTCAGCCAGCTGCACCAGCCCAGAGTCAACAATCTTGAAATAAACGAGGGCCTTGGGTTCAACCGGAGTGGTTTGCTGAGTTGAAAGAAAATGTAGCCACCATTTAAAAAAAAAGACGAGGTACACTATAGAAGGCCGGCTGCATTAGAGTCTCATAGGGAGAGCCGTGATAATTGTTTTTTCCAGTATCACCATGATACTGGTCATACCACTAAAGATTTTATTGCGTTGAAACAAGAAGTGCAGAACTTGATTGAAAGAGGCAAGTTGGGGGCATATGTTAAACGAAGAGGTTGAAATAGGCCTGATAGTGCTCATCGGGCTGGTCCAAATAATGTAGGCACATCGGCTCCGGATGGGGCTATGGTGATAATCGAGAGGTTCGATGTAGAGTCAGAATACTTGGACCTGATCCGACCCGGAATAAAGTGGGTGCTATTGTGGAACGTTGCAAGACGGTGTCCGAACTTATTAACTTTTTTGAATCACTTACAATATTCGGAGGGGAGACCATGACTGCACCAACTGCTTCTTCAAGAAAGAGGCATGTTCATACTTTAGCTACCCAGCTTGAAGGAGGCATGACCTCCTATCAATTGCAAATTCCTTTTCCTTTTATTTTTTTTGACGAGGATGATCTGAGGGATATTGCCGGTCCACATGAAGATGCTGTGGTCATAGGAGCATCCATTGGAGGCAATGATATAAGGCGAATTTTGGTGGATACCGGAATTTCAGCCAATATTCTCTTTTTAACTTCCTACAAACAAATGAAGAATCTAGCAGTGATTCAGCATTCGAACATGTCAATTGTGGGTTTCACCGGAAGCTCAGCAGATGTGATCGGGGAGTTCGAGGAGGAGGTGTTGTTGGGTAAAGGCCCTTTTAAAAATATGGTTAGAATAATTTTCGTTGTGGTGGATTGTCCCACTTGTTATAACGCTATTATAGGGAGATCTTGGCTCTCTAGGATGCATGCCGTGGCCTCAACAGTCCACCAATTCTTGAAGTATGTTGTGCAAGGACAAGTGGGAGTTGTTCGGAGCAGCCAAAAGGTAGCAAGAGAATGTTATGCAACTGCACTGGCTCCTCGGACGTTGGGGGCAGTTCAGATCAATGAGGAATAGCAGTTTGAGGGGCCCTCTGGGGGAGAAGGTGAAATAGATGACCCCAGAGAGACCCCTGGTGTTTTAATACCAATTGAAGAAGTTGAAACTCACTCTCTGGCTGAAGGAAAAAGTGTCAAGATAGGATCCAAAATGACATCGGAGTTAAAAGATAAAATGTTAAAATTCTTAAAAGACCATCAGCATGTTTTTGCTTGGTGCAATGCTGATGTTACCAGAGTACCAGCAGATGTTATATCACACCAATTGTCCATTCGAAGAGACGTAGCACCTGTGGTACAAAAGAGAAGAGCCTTTTCTAAGGAAAAGGCTGATGTCATAGTTGAAGAGGTCGACCGGCTTACTAAAATGGGGCACATAAAGGAATCTCAATACCCTTTATGGAAGGCCAACCCGGTATTGGTAAAAAATAAAAATGGCAAATGGCGTATGTGCATCGATTTCACAGATCTCAACAGAGCTTGCCCAAAAGATTTATACCCGGTATCCCGAATTGATCAGTTGGTGGACTCCATATCTAGAAACAAGCTGCTATCCTTTATGGATGCCTTTTCCGGGTATAATCAGATTCAAATGGATCCGAAGGATCAAGAACATACTACATTTGTTACTGATAGGGGCCTTCATTGTTATAAGGTGATGCCATTTGGGTTAAAAATGCTGGGGCTACTTATCAGAGGTTAATAAACAAGGCTTTTGCTGATCAAATTGGAAGAAACATGGAGGTTTACATCGACGACATGATGGTGAAAAGTGTGGACGAAGAGTTACACTTGGCAGATCTCCGAGAAACTTTTACTAACTTAGTAAAAGTGAATTTAAAATTAAACCCATAAAAGTGTGTCTTTGGAGTGCAGTCCGAGAAATTCTTGGGATATGTGATAAGTGAGCAAGGGATACAGCCTGATCCGGACCAGCTTAATGCTTTACTACAAATGGAGCCTCCTCGGAATATTAAAGAAGTACAACGATTGACTGGGAGGCTGGCTGCACTAAACCGTTTCATTTCAAGGTCTTCGGACAAGTGTGCCCCGTTTTTTCAGACTTTGAAAGGTGCAAAGGAATTTGATTGGTTCTCGCAGTGTGATGAGGCCTTCGATGAAATCAAGAAGCATTTGTCCTCCCCCAAGACTTTGTTTAAACCCGTTGATGGAGAGACTCTTTTCGTATAATTGGCAGTCTCTAGTTGTGCCATAAGTGTAGTGTTGGTAAGGGAGGTAGATAATTATCCCCGTCCGGTGTATTACATTAGCCAGAGTTTGATTGATGCTGAAAAACGCTATTTGAAACTTGAAAAATTAGCACTAGCCCTGGCGATTGCTGCGAGGAAGATGAGACCTTATTTTCAGGCTCATCCAATTATTGTCCGATCGTCTTTTCCCTTGAAAAACTTTCTCCAAAAGGCCGACATTTCAAGTAGAATGACCAAATGGTCAGTAGAATTGGGAGACTACGATATTGATTTTGCCCCTCGGACAACAGTCAAAGCCCAAGCGGTGGCAGATTTCTTGGTTGAATTTCACTCAGATAGAGATACTAAACAAGCAACCGGAGTAAAAGATAAAAAAGTATGGACCGGACTGACGGTGGATCAAGCACCATGGGTTGTGGTGTTGGGATATGTTTAACCTCTCCGTACGGTGACAGAATGTACCAGGCTATATGCTTTGCATTCAGGGCTGAAAAATAATGAGTCCGAATATGAGTCTACTATAGCTGGTTTAAAGTTGGCTTTCATTTGTGGAGCCAAAAAAGTCAGGTTAATGAGCGACTCCCAGCTTCTTATCCATCATGCACAAGGTCAGTCCGAAGCTAAGAAAGAACAGCTGATTAAGTATTTATTCATCCTCAAAGCAGTGGCACTCAATTTCAAAAGCGTCACTTATGAGCACATACCTCGAACAAAAAATACACTGCCAGAATCCTTGGCAACCATAGCATACTCTGAGTCCTACCCTTGGATACATATGCAAGAATGCCCATCAATTCAACTCAATCCGGATAAGGAAGAAGAAAGTTTAAATATACAGATAAAACAGCCTCAAGATTGGAGATTTTCTCTCCTTCAATATCTCTCAGACGGCATCTTGCCTTCGGAAAAAGCAATAGCAAGAAAAGTAAAGTACAATGCTCATGGTTTTGTCATCCTAAGAGATGTTCTTTATAAGAAGTCTTATAGTAAACCCCTCTTACGATGTTTGGGGGTCGATGAGTCTCAAATAGTGCTCTCCGAGTTACATGATGGTGAGGGATCAGCTCACTGCGGATTCAGGGCCCTAACAAGAAGAGTTTTGTTAGTTGGGTACCACTGGCCCTTCATAATGCAATATGCTAAGGAGTTGGTAAAAAAGTGTGACCCATGCCAAAGATATACCAATGAAATTCATACCCCAGCTATCCCTTTAGAGTCAATTTCTGAGCCAATACCTTTTGCTTGTTGGGGGTTGGATTTGGTTGGGCCTCTACCTATGGCATCTGGGGGGTGTAGAACTATAATCGTTGCTATTGATTACTTCTCCAAATGGATAGAAACAACTTCATTGGCAGGTACAACATCGAAAGCTGTTATAAAATTCATCTTATCCAATATTTGTTGCAGATTTGGAATTCCACAAAAAATAACCACAGACAATGGGCCACAGTTCGACAACAAAGAAATGGAGAATTTCTGTGCCTCTAGAGGCATACAACACTGCTTCTCTTCTCTTTTCCACCCACAAGAAAATGGTCAGGTCGAAGTGGCCAACAGGACAATCCTGTCAGGACTGAAAAAGAATTTAGAAGGGACTGCTAGAAAATGGCCAAGTTACTTGTAAGAAGTTTTGTGGGCTTACCGGACCACTCCCGGGGCTGCAACACAAGAGTCTGCCTTTGACTTAGTATATGGTATGGATGCCATAGCTCCCATAGAAGCTAATCTCCCTTCATTTCGAGTTCATAATTTTTCCGAACACTCTAACGAAGTGGCAACAGAGGCCAGCTTGACTTAATAGAAGAAAGAAGAGTTAAGGCTCACCTTAGAGATGCACACTATCAAGGTTTGATGAGAATCAGGTTTGCTTCTAAAGTTAAGAGAAGGGATTTTCAGCCAGAGGATAAGGTATTGAGAAAAGTTTTCCTACATACTAAAGAGAAGCAGTTCGGTAAGTTGGCTCCAACCCGGGAAGGACCCTATGTGGTCATTGAAAAGCTTAAACATGGGACATATCGGCTCTAGGACAAAGATGGAAGGATTTTGAATCACCCTTGGAACATCGAGCACCTCCGTTTGTACTTGGAATAAAAACTATGTAAATATTTACTTGTGTGAAAATTCATGTAAATATTTGGGGGCATACTCTTTCCTCCCTGGTGGCTCGGGGAGGTTTTAATGAGGTGTCCAGTCTTTTTTATAAAATGTGATGCCTTCTTAAGTATTCAGAGTATTTTCGGTTAGTAGTTTTCGTTGAATTTTTTTATTAAACAGACCGGATTAAATTGGAGGAATGATGACTACTTAAACATTTGTCATCAGAGAATTTAAACACTCTCACTTTAAAATACTTGTGAAATAACTAAGGGCTGTTTAAATATTAGCCACCAAAGTTGAAAAATTATGAAAGAATGCAAGAGTTGTGCAGAATAAAACTACCCATTAAAACATACGAAATGTCTTGGCCATCCAATGACTTTGAATTTTCAAAATAAGAAAGGTTTATCCGGAAAAGGACCGGACATGATTACAAAAAATGCCTTGGCCATCCAAGGACTTTGGTTCAATCACAAGAAAATTAGAAAAAGATAATTGATACTCTGAGAATGAGCTTTTGAAGATGGCTCAGCCTCACTTGGCTTTTTCTTTTTTGGGTCATTATCCGGACTCTCCCCGGTCTCTTCTTCTTCATCAGTGGTGTCCTCAGTGGAGTAGTTGTACTTATCACCAACAGACATGGTATGATGAGGAATGTCTTCGTACTCCACGAATCTCCATAAATCTCCCAAGGTCTTCTTCAAATTTTTTTTAGGAAATAGTAGAACCATATCTGACCTAACCTCAGCATACCTTGCCTCCTGAGAATCTATCATCTAATTGGTGTAAGCATCCATCCTAGCCTGGATTGTTTTCTCCTGCTCCCTCAACAAGTCAGCCTTTTCTTGCTCAGCCTTGGACACACTATTCTCAAGAGAGATCTTGTCATTAGTTAAGGCTTGAATGGTGCTATCTTTGGCCTTCACCTCCTCTTTTGATGACATGAGGTCTCTTTCTAGGACGGATTGCTTTAATTGGAGTTCTTTGACAACTCCTTCCGAAGTGGCTAACCTGTTGGCCAAGTCCTCCTGCCGTTTCTTCAACTCCTCATTCTCTTTCCTCAATGCATCAGTATTTTGGTTGACGCTAAGAAGGTCGCTAGACAGTTTCTCCTTGTCAGAATTGAGGGTATTGATGATGGTTGTCTGATTGTGCACTTGCTTCTCCAAGATAAGCAATGGCTGAACATTGCTCAATAAAGAGTGAGCAATGATATCTCTTTCACTTGAGACAGAAAAAGACCTACCATTGAATGTGACGAGGTTTGAAGAACTTGGGGGGAGGTAGGGCCCAGAAAAATCATCTTTGGGAAGGTTTTCGAAGTAAAGACAAATTCCCGCAAGCCCGCTGATGTCGACACCATCAATGCTGATATCCCCTCCTGCACCCCTCCGGGTTGAAAGTCACCAGGGATCTCTTCTGCTTGAGTGGGGTCAGTAGGGTCAACAGGAGGTAGTGTCTCCAGAGCCCGGAGAGAAACCTCGTCTCCCATGGAGGTTTTCTTTTTCTTGGCTTCCCGATCTCCATATTCTGTTCCCCGTTTTCTGATCTTTTTGGAGACCTTTTGAGATTTTGGAGACCCAACTGCTTCCTTGGTGCTCTCATGCTCCACCACTTGTAATAAGACATCATCAATTTTCCCTTGATCTTGTCCCTCCGGGTTTGTTGGGACAGCTTCCTCCACCTCGGTAGGGTTAGCCTCTACCACACCTTGCTTGGCCTTAGATTTTTTGCCTTTCATCTTGCTAGGGGCTTTAGCTCTCCCCGGCAAGGCCAATTTCCCATCTTTCCCCTCCGTCTTCTGGAGAATCACTTTCGGAGGGGGTGGAGTTGTTAATTCCTCCCAAGACAGATCCCTCCGGTCAGTGATATTCCAAAGACAGGATCTGGTTCGATTGCCTCCGGTAAAGCAGTTGTGGAAGCGATTTCCCCAGGTTTCAGTAGCCCAAGCATTTAGCTTGGAGCAGATAGTCTAGCCAGCCTCTAAGTGATCGCTGAAATCTTTGGGCAACACTACCAAAAAGCAAAAGAAAAAAGAATTAGATAAAAAAGTTTTTATAAGTAAAAGTAGAAGTATCTGGTGAGATTGTTACCATCACTTCGCCATCTACTGGTGAGCATGCTTGGGTTGAACCCAACTTTAATTTTCTTCTCGTTCTCCCAAGCACCGCTGACGAATAGAAATTGAGTCTTCCAGCCTTTCTCCGACTCGAGCAAGTCATCCACCACCTTGTAGTTGTCACCCATGTTGAAGTGTTAGAAAGGGATGACATGATTTCTGCAGAGGCTTGCCACAACAGCAAATTGCTCCATCGGAAGAGGAATTCCGGAGAGCCTTGAAGCCATGATACATGCCATGAGGGTGAACCATGCATTAGGGCTTAGCTGGCTTGGGCACAGCTTAATCAGATGGAAATATCTGACTATTTCTGGGTTAAAGGGAAACCTAAGTCTTATTTGAATAGCTCAGTATAGAAGACAATCTCGTTGAGCTTACAGTCCATGGGCTTCTCCGGATCGATTGGAATCCTTACTTTAACATTTTATGGAATTCCCCACTTCGTCCTCATCCGGCCAAGTTCAGCTGTGTGAATGAAAGCGTACTTGATCTTTTGCATGGCCAACAAATATTTAACGTTTACCTTGTGGAAACAAGGCCCCCACCTTTCCCACAAGGCACTTCGGCAGGTCCGGATGCTTTAAACACACTTTTTCCTTGCCTTTGCTCTTCCTAGTCGTGGTAGTCTCGCTTGTTTTCCCGGAGACGTCAGTCTCGAAAGGGGCTTATTCAATGCTATCCTCCATTACCATGAAGGGGTTGTCATCTGTTTTAGGAAGAGAAGGGCTGGTGATTAGCTCAGTAGGCCCTCCAGATTGTTGAGCATCCTTTCCCTCTTGAGGTCTAGAGTCCGACTGGGGCTTGAACCCGGAGGTCTTTTTCGAAGACTTGAGCTAGTTGCCGCCGGACCGGACAGCTTGTCCTTGGGAAATTTGATGGGTGTTTTTGACCCTGTGGTTTTACTTTTTGCCCCGGATTTCGAAGGCGTAGATTTTGGTTTAGGCTGTGAGCCAACAACCTGCTCTTTTACCAGACGATCCCTTCGTCTATCTACCAGTTTCTCCGGGGAAATATCAGCATCTGACCCCATAGTGATGAATGGGGAAGGTTTTCTAAGACTTGTAACCACCTGTTCTGGTTCAACGACAGGCTCTGACTCTTGAACCGATGAGCCCGAGACGATTGGAGAAAGAATGGGCTGAAATAACCTCTTAGGTTTAGCACTCTTAGTTGAAGAAGAACCTCGGTCAGGCTCTGAGCTTGGTGTTTCTGGTTTATCAACAGGGGAAACAGGGAGGCCTACATCGATACACCTTTCTCGTTCAACCTTTTGAGTTTTTTCCAACTCAGACAAATTGAGCCACCCGCCTTTTACTAAAGCGTTTCTTGCTGTGAACATAAACTCACACCAAAAGAAAGGTTTTTTGAGAGATGAAAGCTTTGAAGTTTGACAGATTAGAGATAATGAAGATGATAAAATAGTGAAAAATGAACTGATTTATACTAATCAGATAAACGATGCTTCGATACCTAGGAGAAGACGAAAATATAGGTATAATGATTAAAAACGGTGTTGATGTCACCAACATTAATTAAAAGGTTACTTTTTTGAAACAAGTGGAAGCGCCTTTCTAGGAGGAAAACGGTCGGTGAGGCGAATCAGAGGAGGACACGTGTCCCACTATCTCTGGCAAAACTGCTCAGCTTCTAAAGGTTTCAGTCTGTTCGGATAAAGTCGTTACCTATTTTCGAAATGTCCGGACGAAGTTATAATTACACTTAAGCTATTTTTTAGGTCTTGCCAAAGGCCTTCGAACACAATCTAAAAAAGGGGCTATTGATGAGTCCGGAATTTATTGCCACTCTTTATGAGAACCGGACAGGGGAAATTCGGACAACATCCACTCACTGAACCATCCGAACTGAACTAATGTACTAAAAACTTAATCACTTCATGACTAAGCTAATTACTTACCTGCTTAAAACTAATGGGTCTTTGAACTCGACCCGAATCCATAAGTCAACCCGAAAGCCCATGTGTCCTACAATAAAGGGTATACATACCCAACCACTTTCATTTAATGAGGGTAATGAGAATTAAATACAACCAGGCAGCTCAAATCTCTCACTACAATCTATCCAAACATTAAATACCTTTAAAACACCACAAAACTCCGGACAAAATTACCCTCAACAAAAAATAAACCTCACCAAAATTAAAGGTATCTAACAATATTACATTAATATATCTAGCAATTTCTAATTAGTCCACCTAATAATGTTACAATAGGGTGTCTAGCAATGTACAAATATAGTATCTACCAGCAGGGAATCTAGCAATATCATTTACGTTATCTACGTATACAACATTGTTTATGTTTAATCATTGTCATTTACATGTTTTAATCAATTAATTGTTAATTGATAGATCATAGATGCTTGGATATATAAGCTGCTCAAGGATGCAAAATGGAGAGTCCCTGTGAAAGGGTTTGATGATAAGTATTCATTTATGGACAGTGCTATTCAAATATTTGGAATTGCAACAGCAAGTGCATCATGTATTATTTATGTTATTAAAAACAATCTACTTCTTATAGTAATGTTAAAAAATTATAGGAAATGCTAGCTATAAAAGAAAAATATGTCAAACATTGTGGATAAAGTTTTTGAAACAATGAAACCAGACACATACGTTGCCCTTGTTCCTCTTTGCACCGTTAACAAGCCCGACGTCAACCACTGGACGTTGCTGGTTATTGATATTGAGAATGGGACTGCTAGTAGCTATAACTCATTGTTGCCATGGAGCAAACACATTCCAGATAAGAAGAGAAATACAGCCGATTGCCTCGTAATAAATTTTATGCTATAAATATATTTATTTACATCTTGTAATAGCTACCAACCTAGTGTTTGAATGAATGTTAGGGAGACAACAGTGTATGATATTGCAAGTGTTTATGGCCATGTGTTTTTAGTGTATCTAGCAATTTCATATCAATGTATTTAGCAATGTGATATTAGACTTACAGTCCAACAGATATTTCCCTGTATCTAGCAATGTCCGATGAATGTATCTAACAATGCCAGAAATCGTATCTAGCAATAATATAGTCGCCTAAATCGCAATATAATAAGGGGTTCCTTGATTTTATAGTTGGCCTATTGCATGAAGAAAAAATACATACCTGATGTGAAGGGTGGATACAAAATCAAGACAATGAGAGATATCCCACAACAGGAGAAGGGCAACCTTGACTGTGGGGTTTTTGTTTGTGAGTACGCAAAAGACATCATTCAGAAAGGGTATGTTCCTAAAGAATATGGAAAAGATATGCAAGCTAAAAGAAGAGCTGCAATATTTAAGCATTTCCTCAATGATTCAAACATAAACCGACGATGCTAGTGTTGGGAGAAATGTTTTTATGTAATTCATTTTTTGGGACAAGTGTTGTGTAATTCATTTAAAATTGGATGCTAGTATTAAAGGATTACTCGGAACTGTAGTTACAATCACAACGTATGTTCTTATGTTAAGGATGTCAAAATTGCTGTGTAATTCATTTCTACCAATGTCATTTTTATAGTATTACTATCAAATAAGGATGGAATAATATTTTGCAAACCGGTTATACAATCACCTACAGTTGGCAATCGAAATGTAATTCAACATTGATGTATCTAACAATGTCAAATTACGTGTATCTAGCAATGTATTTTAAGGTATCTAGGAAGATCCTGCCATTAATAAATTATGATTTTTTTTTAACAATTAGTATGTATCTCGCAATGTCCATATAACGTATCTAGCAATCTTATACTGTTGTATCTAGCAATGTCATTATAACTTATTTAGCAATGTCATACTGTTGTATCTATCAATGTCCTTATAACGTGTCTAATAATGTTTACTGATGTATCTATCAATGTCTATGTAACTTGATGAGTTCGGCAACTTCAGACACAACTCACTGCATAATCCGGACAGGGGTAATTCGGACAATAACACGCCACTAAAAAATCCAGCCAGGACAAAAGTAAAACACCTTTTGATTAAGCTATTTGCTAATCTACTTAAAAGACTAATGGGTCCTTAAACTTGACCCGGTTTCATAACTTGACCCGTAAGCCCATAGGTCATTAATTAAGAGTATAAATACATCAACTACTCTCATTAATGAGGATAATCAACATTTAATACAAGCACACTTCTCAATTATCTCACTACTCTTTACATCAAACACTTAATATTTTAAACTTCACAAAACACTTTACTAAACTACCCCCAGTTAGGGGTGAGATTCGGTCGGATCGATCGGTTTTTTGATAAATATTTAATCCGAACCGAAATAATTCGGTTTATAAATTATTAAACCGATTTATTAAAAAAAAAATCAGTTTTTTTTGTTCCGATCGGTTTCAGTTCGGTTTGTCGGTTTCAACATCAGTTTGGTTCGGTGCGGCGCGGTTCAGTTCATGTTAAATTTTTTTTAAAAATTTAGTAAAAAATTTAATTTTTTTTATTATAAATCCATTAAAACAATAATTAATCTTTTCATTTTTATGTTTATAATAACATAATATTAATAATAAAATTTAAAAACCAATTTATAAATTTCATTGACAGGATAAATTATATAATATATATATATATATATATATATATATATATATATATATATATATATATTCAAGACACGTTATAAGTTATACTGATTTCATCCCCATAATCACTATAATCACTATAATTTTATAAGTTACTTTTATCAAAGACAAATTACTATCACTTTTATATTATAGGTTATATTAATTTCATTGACAGAATCACGTACAACACACCTTATAAAGTTATATTAATTTCATGGTAGAAAACAAAAAGTCTATACACGCATGAATTTCAACACACCTCCAGGTTATTGGAAAGCATTTAAGTCCACTGCATTAACCACTCGGCCAACATTGTGTTGAGTATATGACATACTTTGTAAACTATCTAGTGGATTCCGTCGGTTTCGGTTCAATTCGGTTTTACAAACGAACAAACCGAAAACCGACCGAGCATAGTTTGGTCTGGAAAATAAAAACCGAAACCGAAATTTAATTTTTTTAAACCGATCAAATCGATTTATTTTGGTTTGGTTCGGTCGGTCGGTTCAGTTTTTTTTTCTTCAGTTTTTGCTCACCCCTACCCCCAGTCCAATATAAACCACACTAAATTGGTGATCACAGTGGGAGCACGAAGGTGCCTGAATTTTGCATTCAAAACTAGTAGAAAAGACCAGTTCGGATGGATCCGAACGAGCAGGGAACTCCACCACCTGTGGTGGAAACAGCTGGGGAAAACAAGGAATACACCATTGAAGAGCGAGACAAGTTGAGAGGAGAAATAGAGGCGTTAAGGGCCATAAAACAAGAATAAAAGGGTATAAGGGAGAAATCAGGGGCGCCAACTATTCATCATACTGACAACCCTAGGGAAAATGATCCATCAGCAAAGACTCATCTGAGTTAAAAAAAAAACCAATATTAGTTTTAAGAAGACTCATCTGTCTAAGCCCGTTGGAAGTTCAGATTCTGAGTCCTCTAGCAGCTCTTCGAACGAGGCTGAGCTTGAGGAGTCTTTTTCATCAAACAGTGATGAATGGAGGTCCAGAAAGAAAATGAAACTAATAAAAAAATATTTTAAGAAAGAGGGATAGGCATGTGAGGCTTAAAAGGCATCTGGGCAAAGGGTCATCTCACAACCACTGGAATGTTGATCAATTGCTGATAGATCCGTTTGCTTTTCAGATCGAACCAGGTATTTTCGCAACACCTAATGAAGACGCAATCTTCATTCGTAATAAGAATTGGAGACAGTTACCTTTGTCTACCAAAATACTGTCCGGAAACCTACCCAAAAGGTTTGACAGCTCAAAAATGGAGAAGTATGATGGAAGAAAGGATCCGGACAACCATTTGGAGCAATTAAATAACTTCATGATGAACTTTGATGATGATGACAAAATTTTGTGCAGAGCCTTCTCCCAAACTTTTACGGGAAGATGTCTTAAGTGATACAACAGCTTACCCCAGGGGTGTATCAGAAACTTTGATACATTCTGGGTTGTCTTCCGAAGGCAATTTGTTAGAAGTAAGGAGGTGAAGGACAATGGAGATACTATTAGCCCAAGATCCAAACGAGTCCTTGAAGGACTACATAAGTTGGTTCGTGAATACAAAGAATGGGTAAACAGATTGCTTCGAACATGTGGCAATTGCTTCTCTGAGACAAGGATTGAACCATGGGAATCTGGCCGATTCGGTGACCAGGAAGAAATCCATGAGATGTGGTGGCCTATTGAATCAGGTGGGAAAACAAATTAATGTGGAAGAAACCAAGAATACCAGGGTGCACCGTCAAGTGAGGTCCACCATAACAACTAACCAGTCCGGATTTAAAGCTAAGGAGTCCGACAAGGGTCCAACCAGACTAAAAAAACTCAGTCCAACCAGAATCAATCTCAAAGCCAGAAGTCAAGAGGTAAAAGAGGTCTATGGGTTCAGCCAGAGTGGTTTGAGAGTTGAAAGAAAATATGGGCACAATTTATGACAAGACCAAGGATGAAGTCCATTTCCGGAAACCAGCAGCACTACAGTATACCAGAGAAAGTCAAAATACTTGTTTTTGCCAGTATGATAATGATATAGGCCATAACACTCAAGATTGCATAGCTTTGAAGTAGAAAGTACAAAACCTTATTAAAAGGGGTAAGCTGGGAGCTTATGTCAAAATGAGAAGTGGAAACAGGCCTGACAATGCTTCTCGGACGAGCCCTACAAACAATGCGGGAACATCTGTTCAAGAAGGGGCAACCGTGATCCTTGAAAGATTTGATGTTGATTCAAAATACCTGGATCCTGATCCAACTTGGAATAAAGTGGGGGTCATAACAGAACAAACCAAGACGGTGTCCGGGCTCATTAATTTCTTTGAGTCAGAATATTAGAAATGGATCCTCTTGAGAATATTAAAGAAGTATAGAGGCTCTCCGGGAGGTTGGTTGCCTTGAATCATTTTATTTCAAGGTCTTGGGACAAGTGTGCTTCGTTTTTCCAAAGCTTGAAGAATGCTAAAGATTTTAATTGGTCTCCGCAGTGCAGCCAAGCTTTTGTTGAAATAAAGAAGCATTTATCCTCACCAAAAACTCTTTTTAAACCTATTCAAAGAGAAACACTCTTTGTATACTTGGCTGTGTCAGAATGTGCTATAAGTGCAGTATTGGTAAGAGAGGTGGATAATTACCCTCGTCTGGTGTACTACATCAGCAAAAGTTTAATAGATGTTGAGAAAATGTACTTAAAGCTTGAAATGCTGGCACTAGATTTAGTGATTGCGGCAAGAAAGATGAGGCCGTATTTTCAGTCTTATTCCATCATTGTCCGGACATCTTTTCCGTTAAATAATGTTCTTCATAAGGTAGACTTATCAAGCAAGATGACCAAGTGGTCAGTAGAGTTGGGCGATTATGACATTGATGTTGTCCCACGAACGGTTATCAAAGCTCAATCAGTTGCTGATTTCCTGGTAGAGTTCCATTCGGACATGAAATCCAAACAAACTTTAGAAGAAAAAACCAAGAAAGAGTGGGTAGTCCAAACTGATGATGGTGCAAGAACCATAGGGTGTGGAGCTCGAATTTGTCTAACCTCTCCATATAGTGATAAAATGTACCAGACTATATGCCTTTGGATTCAGGGCTTCTAACAATGAGTCTGAATATGAAGGAGCTGTAGCTGGTCTTAAATTGGCTTTCCTGTGTGGGGCTAAGAGAGTTCGGTTGATGAGTGACTCTCAACTTCTAATCCATCACGCTGAAGGTCAGTCTGAGGCTAAGAAGGAGGAACTCATCAAATACTTACTCATCCTGAAAGAGGTGGCAACCAACTTCAAAAGTGTTTGTTATGAGCATATTCCTAGGTCGAGAATACAGTGGCAGATTCTTTGGCAACCATAGCATATTCTGAGTCCTATCTTTGGATTCACATACAATAATTCCCATCTATACAACCAAGTCAAAACAAGAAAGAGGAGGAAAGCTTGAGCATACAGGTGATCCAACCTAAATATTGGAGGTTTTCCCTTCTTCAATATATTTCTGATGGGGTTTTGGCTCCGGATAAAGCTATGACAAAAAAAAAATTAAACACAGGGCTCGTGGTTTTTTTTATCATAAGGAGAGTTCTCTATAAAAAAAATATTTCAGTATAACTCACCTGCGTTGTTTGGGGGTTGAAGAATCTCAAGTCATTTTATCCGAACTACACGATGGAAGGATCAACACATTGTGGGTACAGGGTACTAACCCGGAGAGTGTAGTTGGCTGGGTACTATTGGTCATCCATAATGGAAGATGCTAAAGAAATAGTAAAAAGGCTTGATCCATGTCAAAGGTATGGTAATGAAATTCACGTGCCAGCAGTATCTATGGAGTCTATTTCTGAGCCAGTGTCTTTTGCCCATTGAGGATTGGACTTAGTTTGACCTTTGCCTATGATGTCCGGGGGGTGCAGAACTATTTTAGTCGCTATCGGTTACTTCTCAAAATGGATAAAGGCAACTCCTTTGACAGGAACCACTTCGAAGGCTGCCGTTAAATTTATCCTATCCTACATATGTTACAGATTTGGGATTCTTCAAAAGATTACCACAGACAATGGGCCACCGTTTGATAATAAGGATATGGAGAATTTTTGTGCTTCTAGAGGCATTCAACATTGTTTTTCTTCTCCTTTCCATGCACAAGAAAACGGCCAGGTTGAAGTTGCCAACAAGACTATTTTGTCTGGATTAAAAAAAATCTAGAAAGAGCTGCAGGAAAATGGCCAAGCTATCTGCAAAAAGTGTTGTGGGCATACCGCACTACTCCTCGGGCTGCTACACAAGAGTCTCCTTTTTCTTTGGTGTATGGGATGGATGTAATAACCCCCATAGAAGCTACCCTACCATCATATCGAGTCCACAACTATTCCGAACAATCTAATAAGGTAGCAATTAGGAATCAGTTGGACTTAATAGAAGAGATAAGGGTTAAAGCTCACTTAAGAACAGCTCACTACTAAGGATTGACGAGGAGAAGATTTTCTTCTATGGTTAAAAGAAGAAATTTTCAACCAAGAGATAAAGTGTTAAGAAAATTTTTCTTACATACCAAGGAGAAGTAGTTCGGTAAGCTGGCTCTAAACTGGGAAGGCCCTTATGAGGTCTCTGAAAAACTTAAGCCTAGGACATATAGGATTTTAGACAAAGAAGGAAGAGTTTTGAAGCACCCATGGAATATTGAACATCTCAGGTTATATTTAGAATAAAACTTGTGTGTAAATCTTTACTTGTTAGATATCAATGTAAATATTAGGGGGCATACTCTTTCCTACCCCGGTGGCGCGAGGAGGTTTTAATGAGGTGTCTGATTTTTTATTCAATAATATGTGATACCTTCTTAAAACATTCAGAGTGGTTTTACTACAATTCAATTCAAGTACAAATCACTTGTTCAACACTTCGAATCTTTAGTAGATCAGACATACCTGGTTTAGTGATGACTATTAAATACATGTCATCAGAGATATTAAACACTCTCACTATAATACTTTTGAAATGCTAGGGGCTACTTAAACATTAGCCATGTAAAATTTAAATGAAATAAATTATTAAATAAAAGAAGGTTTGATAAATTAAACCTATTCGGACTTGAACCGAACATGAAAACAAAACATGCCTTGGTCATCTAAGGACTTTAGGTGTTTAAAATACTTATTTGGACTCTAACCGAATAACGTTACTGAATGTACCTTGGCCATCCAAGGACTTTAACTGTTTGGAAAGAAAAATATATATGGTAAAACCTTAGGGCTTGTTCCCTTCGGACGTTCCTTGACCACCATCACTTTTTTTTGGGACTTTTGAGTTCGGCACTCGAACTCTCACCCGCTCCCTCTTCATCATCAGTAGTTGAGTCAATCCCACTAGCATAGTTGTGCTTGTCGCAATCTGCCATGGTATGAAATGGGATGTCTTCGAATTCCACATATTTCCATAAGGGACCAAGGGTCCTCTTCGGAAAAGTCTCAAGGAAGAGTAGCACCATGTCAGACTTGACTTCATCATCTCTTTTGTCTAAAGAGTCTATCACTTCATTGGTATACTTATCAATAACTGCTTGAATAGCTTGCTCCTGCTGACTCTTTAAATCTTCCTTCTCCTTGGTTATTTTTGAAATAAAGTTCTCCAGTTTAGCCTTCTCATCGGTTAAGGTCTGAATGGCCCCATCCTTAGTCTTCACTTCCTCTTTTAAAGTTGTGAGGTCTTTTTCTAAGTTAGAATACGTAGTCTGGAGCTCAGTTCTGGCTCCTCCGATGAGGCTAACTTAGTTGTTGAATCCTCCTTATCCTTCTGCAGTGCCTCCATCTCCTTCTTCAGTTCCTCTATACTCTGCTGAGAGTTTAGGAGACTGTTTGACAAGGATTCCTTGTTAGAGGTGAGAGAGTTGATAAGGGTGGTATGACTTTTCACCTATTTTTCCAAGTCAAGTATTGGGCGGATATGACCGATGAGGGAGTGGCTCTAAACATCTTGCTCTCCGGAGACGGAAAAATATTTACCATTGAAGGTCACCATATTGGCAGAGCTTGAGGGGTGGTAGGGACCTGTGAAATCATCCTTCTTAGAGTCATTGAAGTACAAATCAATGTGTTAAAGGGCACTGATGTCCACTTCTTCATTCCCTCCCCCAGCAATCTCTCAGGACTGCAGATCTGTTGGAATATTCTCTTGTAAGGTGGGATCAACAGGGGCTGGTGGAGGTTGAATTTCCGAAGGACGAAAAATTATTTCTTCTCCTAGAGTGACTTTCTTCTTTTTAGCAGCCTTCTCATCACTTCTGGCTGTCATTTTCATGTCCTTCTTAGGAGGCTTTGGTGGGTTCTGTGACTCTACAGCTTCCCTCACTGTCTCAACTTCCACTGCTTTGAGCAGGGCCGCATCTATTCCTCCTTGGTTCCCCGAACCAGTCCCTTCTGTGGCTTCTTGAACCAACTCTGTTGCAGCTTTCTTCTTATTGTTCTTCATCTTGTTGGGAGCCTTTGCTCTGGAAGGTAAGAACAATTTGCCATCCTTGGCCTCTGTCCTTTTGAGAATTACACCAGGAGGAGGAAGGGTAGTTAGTTCTTCCCATGTGAGGTCTCCACGGTCTATGGTGTTCCACATATGGGACCTCACAAGATTTCTTGATGTGAAGCAGTTGTGGAAGGCATTCCCCCAATGCTCCGCAGCCCATGCATTGAGCTTTGCACTGGTTTTTTGCCCCTCCTCTAGGTGTCCGGTGAACTCCTTCGGTAGCACTGAAAAGGAGTAACAAGACAATCAGAATGGGAACCCTTTTAATTTAAAAGGAAAAACATGAAAGACAAAGAGAGGAAAGGAACTTACCAGTAATTTTCCACCTGTTAGTCAGCATGCTAGGATCGGTATTGGTCTTAATCTTCCTACCGTTCTCCCATGTCCTACTGAAAAACAGAAATTGTGTCCTTCAGTTCTTTTTGGACTTTAACAAATCATCTACAACTTTGAAGTTGTTCTCCATATTGTAATGGTAGAATTGAAATTGATAATTATTGCACAAGCTTGCCACAACAGCAAACTGCCCCATCAGAAGTGGGATTTTTGACAACCTTGATGCCATGATGCAAGTAAGGAGAGAGTACCAGACATTGGGGCTTAGATGGCTAGGGAACAATTTAACTAAGTGAAATTTCCTAACGATTTCTGGGTCCAATGGGATTGGAGTCCATAGTTCAGCACTTCGGTGAAAATTACCACCTCGTTAAGCTTGCAGTCCATGGGATTTTCTGGAGTAATAGGTATCCTTACCTTTATTGACTCTGACATTCCTCATTTTGTCCGGATTCGGCCCAACTCAGCCGTATGGGTGTAGATATAATTTATGTTTTGTAAGGCCAACAGGTATTTGACACTAACATGTTTGAAGCAAGAGCCTACTTTGCCCTCTAAGCACTCCAAAAGTGAGTCCGGATAAGTCATGCAGACTTTCACCTTACTTTTTCCCTTCTTATCAGAAGCAACATCCCTCGTTTGACCTGATGCCTCGGTCTCAAAAGGGGCCTCCTCGATACTGTCTTCTATTACCTCTTCCATTACTTTAGAAGGTTTATCAGTTTCCTTGGACGAAGGGGGGTGGGGGTCAGTTTCGGGCACCAAAGATTGTTCGGATGGTTGAGCGCTTGTCGCCTCTGAAGGCCTAGTGTCCAGTTGAGGTTGGGATCCGGAGGGCTTGGCCTTTGGGGGTGCTTTAGATACCTCCAATCCAGAGGGTTTTGTCCGAGAAGGTGTAGATTGAGTTTTAGTTTGCGGGTTGTCCGACGAGGGGTTATCTTCTCCAGAGACTTTTTAGTGTCAGAACCCATATCAATGAAGGGAGAGGGTTTTCTGATACTTGAAACAACTTTTTTTAGGAACCGAAGGTTAGGACTCTTGAACAGAAGAACCTGAGGGGAGGGATGATAGGCTTGGTTTGAATAAAAGCTGTTTGGGCCTAGGGTTTTTGGATGAGGATGACCCTTGATCGGTATCCTGAATCGGTTAACTGAATTTCTCATTTGGAGAAAATGGGAGGCCGACAGCAATGCGATACTCTCTTTCTACCTTCTTTGCTCTTTCTAACTCTAAAAAATTTAGCCAGCTGCCTTTAACTAGTGTGTTTCTGGCTGTGAACATAAAACCTCTCAAAACCTAGTTGAAGGTAAGGATGGAAATCTCTCTAAAAATCTTTGAGTGTGGAAGATAATGAAATAGTGAAAGAAAATTTATATAACAGTAAAAAAGTAACAGTTACCTAGGAGAAGTTGAAGAGGGTTTTACAATGATTAAAGGCTGCGGAAACGTGTGAAGAATCAAATGCCTAGGTAACTTTCGAGACTTAGTAGGTGCACCGGTCTAGGAAAAATAACGGTTGGTAGGTCGAACCTAATATTGATATGTGTCCCACGACCCAAGAAAAAAACTCTTAGAATTTTGAAAGGAGAAACCAGTTCTGACAAACTTCAAACTGAGTTGATGTTTGAAGTAAACTTCTTGGTACGAACCGCACGGGCAGATCAGATAAAGTTGATAATGGCTTAGTGGATTTTTTATCCCTACCAAAGATATTTGGCAAGGCTTAAAAAAGGGACTACTGATGAGTTCAGAAACTTCAAATACAACCTAATGCATAATCTGGACAACAGTAATTCGGACAATGACACGCCACTAAAAAATCTGACCAAGACAAAAGTAAAACACATTTTGATTAAGCTATTTGCTAATCTACTTAAAAGACTAATAGGTCCTTAAACTTGACCCGGTTTCATAACTTGACCCGTAAGCCCATGGGTCATTAATTTAGAGTATAAATACCTCAACTACTCTCATTAATGAGGGTAATCAACATTTAATACAAGCAGGCTGCTCAATTATCTCACTATTCTTTACACCAAACACTTAATACTTTAAACTTCACAAAACACTTTACTAAATTACCTCCAGCCCAAAATAAACCACACTATAACTTATCTAGTAATGTTATACTGCTGTATCTGGCAATATATTTATAAGATGTCTAGCAATGTTATGTTGTTGTATCTATCAACCTCGTTATAATATATTTAGCAATGTTTTGATGTTGCTTCTAGCATTGTCGTTATAATGTATACAACAATGTTTTGATGTTGTATCTATCAATGTCGTTATAATTTATCTAGCAATGTTTTGATGCTGTATCTAGCAATATCGTTATAATGTATCTAGCAATGTTTTGATGTTGTATCTATAAATGTCGTTATAAGTTATCTAGCAATGTTTTGATGTTGTATCTAGTAATATCGTTATAAGGTATCTAGTAATGATATGCTGCTGTATCTATCAATGTCATATGTGGCTTATCTAGCAATGTCAAGTCTTAGTAAATCACAATGATATATTTATATTGGACCAACTATATTAATGCATTCCTAGATAGATTTATCGGGAGACGAGTACATTAAATGATATCGAAATGACTGTTAACTACATCCGTCAGTAATTAAACATAGATGTTTTTATCCTATTGGTTAACTTGTTAGTTGAAAAGACAAAGGTAGATGTGTTGAATCATTACATGCATTAACTAGATGTGTATAATTAAATGTTTGCAATTAATTGCATTTGCTAGATTGGACGTAGCATTGGGCATTGCATTTCGCTATAAGTAGGGGATGAGAGTTTAGGCTATTCATCTAACACCACTTTGCAATAACTCATCTAACACCACTTTGCAAGAACACCACTTTTGAAAATGGCCCTTTCGTCCCTAGTCACACCCAGGTACTTGTCGGATGACGGCTCGTCTTCCGACTACTACCTAGACAACAAAGCATATAAGTGTACAAAAATTCCGAGTACTCCTCAAACGACGAGGATGACTGCTTAGTTTGGTCGTCCGATTACGAAGAAAACTACACTTCATGGGACTCATGGTCACTCGATGACGGCTACGAGTCTTATCCTGAACAACTTCTAAAACGGAAGCGACGAAAAGATAGCTGAGAGTCTGCCAACGGAGACGACGATGATGAAGATGAAGCCGACGATGAGAAGTTGGAAAACGAAGAGGATGAACAAGAAGAAGAAGAAGAGAATGAGGAAGCTGAAGAGTCTGATGAGAAAGAGGACGACAATGATTCTGATTAGGTTTATAGCAGTTCATACAGCATCATTTTCTTTTTAGTACGTTTTTAATGTTTTTATAGGCTATAAACAAAACCAACCCTCTGAGCAGTTCTATTTTTTGAGAGGGTTGTTGTATGAGGCAGTTGTACTACCATGAATGATGTTCTAATCTAATTATGATGTTTGCTTTTTCTTTTTGTGTGTGATTAATATTAGTTTACATGATGTTGCCATTTTAACAGTTTCACTAAAGATTAGAGAGTAAGTGGTTTAATAAAGCAGTTGTAAAGGCAGTTACAAAACACAATCGCAATGTAAGCACCCAAATTATCTAGTATATCACAATGTCATGTAAGGCATATATGACAGTGGCTTTATAATGTTTACCCCAATATAATAGTAGTCTATCTCTAAATATCATTCATGGGCCTTCAGTAATGTCATAATAGGGTTTTTAACAATGGCATATTAATTAATCTAGGAATGTCAATTAGTTTAGCTACCTGTGTACATGTATCTAGCAATGTGGTATAAACCATATCTTGCATTGTGACTATTATTTAATCTGACATATGAGTCTATCAAATCCAAATAAGGTATATCTCTACCAATTTTATATTGACCTTTAAGTTGCAGGGATAATTTGCTATATCTAGCAATGTTAGAATATGATACCCATGTATTTCACGTTAGTGAAATGTTCATCTCTGTAAAAATGGAGTATCTAGTAAATATATATCTACGTATCTAGCAATGTCAGTTTAGACTTACAATCGTAGGGATATTGCATTGTATCTAGCAATGTGGCATCAACTGTTTAATTTCAGTGCAACTAACAATGATATAACAAGTATCTAGCAATGTCATCATTGCCTATCTAGCAATGTCAAGCAAGAGTAAAGAATAGAATTAACGAGTCAAGCAGACGTTGTTTGTAGCAATGTTAACATACAAATCGCAAGATAAGGAGTGCTTATCCAAGGATATCCAGAAAAAAAACAAATCGAACTTAAGTCTATAGGTTTGTTATATTCAGAACGAAGCATCGCAGGACCTCCTGTTGTGTCCTGATTTGAAACAACGGCCACACAGGGACTTCCTGGTGGTTACCTCTCCTCTTGATGGAATACGTTTTTTTCTCGGCCGTCCCACTCGTATTTTAACGTTCGGTGGATTAACCACTGGCTCTTCATCATCGTTAGTGGTAGTAGCTTCACCAAAATCTGTTATAGCCGGTATGTTAAAAGAATAACTGGACTTGAAATTTGCAGCAGTGAAAAAAGGCTCTACTAAAGTCATCGGATCTTCGCTTAAAGATGCTATTGTAGCCAATGCATGTGAGCATGCAAAACATTCTTGCTGCTAAGAACCATATGTACACTTGAAATCAAGGATGTTTACCACCCGGGTCTGATAAAACCTCAAAAAAGCAGTAGAAAACTTGCGTACTAACCACGTTCGACCGTATTGTACATTCTCTTTAAACAGCTTGTCAAACTCGAGGCATATGTGGGTGTTCCAACTTAGACCCTCTGATAAACGTCTAGATATCTGAGTCATAAGAAGAACTCTAATCCTTTCGACCAATTCCACTATAGGCAGATTGCACAATTTTTTTACCTGAGCATACTTTTCTGGTGGAAAATTGTTTATAAATTTGGCGATACGATCACCCCATTGGCGCTGATACTGTGATAGTCGTTCGTTAAAAAGGTCCATCGTTGGGGCATAAGCACAACTCTTAAACATCACTAGCATATTTTTTCTATGGACTATGTTTGTGTGTTCAAGAGCTTTATTCAAATTCTGATCCAAATAAAAGATACAATAAGCATGGTAGTCATTAGTATATAGAGTTGCTACAACGTTAATAATACCATCATGACGGTCTGAAATAAACGTTATCTAGCGCCCTAGCAAATGCAGTTTTAGAATTTTCAAAAACCAAAACCAATTGTTCGAGTCTTCACTACCAAAAATCCGAAAAGCAATGGGAAATAAACCTGCAGCAATATGTAAGATTACATTTGTTTCCAGGGTTCCAAATAAAAGTTTTAGACAGAAAAAATTACTAGATTGTTAGATTGAATGACCATAAATCCCAAGCTAGATACAACCTATCTAGCAACATCTAAAAATACTTATTAAACTCAATCTAGCACCCTTGAATGACCATAAATCGCAAACTCGAGACTAACCTATCTAGCAACCTAAATCTACCAATCTAGTATGGCCGGGATGTGTTTAAAAAAACAAATAGGCACCAATCACAATCTAATATAGCCAATCTAGCAATATGTACTCATGATATATGAGAAAATCCAGAAACCACATATCTAGCAACATATAAACTAACAGATGGACGACTAACCGTTGTTGCCATCCTTTACCACTGCTGAGAGCAGCACCCCACCATGCTTCCCTGCTAGATGGGTTCTGTCAACGTACAATATAGGGCGACATGAATGAAAACCCTAGAGGCACGCGCCAAACACTATAAAGCAGCGTCAGAAAACATTGTTGGGCGCTAAATCCAAATGGCAGTCCATAGTAATATCACGACTCTTTAGTCGTTTGAAGTATCGTTTTAGCAATCCAAAAGAAGTATTGTTATCTCCATATGAAGCATTCTACGATAGACGATAAGAAATGTCTGAACCGTAGTCTTGCTTGATAGAGGACTGTATAGTTTTAGCTGTCACACTTTGGCAGTTCCTAAGAGAATCATGAATCTCATCGGCAATCAAATCTGATGACAAATGCCTGCTCTTCTTTTTTGTGAATACAGGACTGCAAGTATGGGTATTAACAAACCTTTTTATTGTCATTAAACCGGTTCTAGAATCAATTGAATCATAGAGCCTTCATTTTCACCTGTCTAAATCTTTGTTCACACAATAAAATGTGATCTTCCTAAATGTATTATGCATCCGTTCTCTAATGCATACCGGGATAAGGATAAACTTAGACCTGCAACACCATCAGCAAATGACTGACCAACACCGACGATAGCTTCGGCCCATCCAGTTGTAGCAAGATGCCTTCTCTTCGGGGTTGAATTAACTAAACAATTACTACTTTCACCACTAGTTCGTTGGTTATAGGAGGCTTCTTCAAAAAGTTGAACATGCTATTTACGTTTCATTGCAGACCCTTTATCGAGCACTTGTTCTTCGATAACAAAACTAACACTCTTGAGACACTCGACATCAAGATATACTTCCAAAACAATAAAATTTGTCTCGTTATTAAACAAACAATTCTTCTAAGCACCACAATTTTCAAATTGTGTAGTTCGCTAGCTAATAGTGTAGTTCCCTCTAACAAGATTCTACCATGTGCTTTCAACGTACTGTTGAAGAGTGCCAAAAGTTTCAAATTCAGACAACTCAACAATAGCTGTTTCGTGACCAAATTTGAAAGTGCAAACTTTGGGTTTCGACATATACTACCCTGCATTGTAGACGATCGGGTTAGTTTGTTTTAGGCCAATAGGTAGAAAGCATGATTATGTTACAGAACAAATATATCTATCTCGTTATTCAACAAATCTAGCAATGTCTCAAAAGTACAATCTCAATATAAGGAAATCAACATCTGGTAAATTGTAATCTGTGTTAAGAGTAGTAAATCACACTATGTATGCGTAATCTAGCACCTACTATTTCTGAGTTTCATAAAGAATGTTCATCTCTAGCAATGTTTGTACTTGTTGACGCTACAAATCACTATCAATCATTTACAAATCTAAATGATAACAGAAACAAACATCTAGCTAACAATAACACACACACACACACACACACACACACACACACACACACACACACACACACACACACACACACACACACACACACACACACACACACACACACACACACACACACACACACACACACACACACACACACACACACACACACACACTAACCAAGCCAAATCGCATCTAGCATTGACTTTATTCATACACAAAACGCAACGATAAGTATCAGTGCTAAGTAAAAACGCAAGCACTATAACTAATGGTGCCTGTTTCTAGCAGTGTAAGTATTAAACACAAAAAATGCAACGATAGTAGAAGACTCTGCCAAACTCGCAAAAACAGTGTAAACATGACTCTAAAATCGCATCATGTTCGCACAGACTGAAGAGACAACAATTGCATCATGTTCGCTCAGACTGAATTTCCTATAAATGCTTACCGGAAAGTTACAGAACAACGTATCGTTCGTTACTCGACTAGAACGCTAAATTAAACAATATCTAAACGTTAAAAATCGACTAACGTACATGATTTAGACTAGTTCGATCTCAAGTTGTGCTAGAAAAATGAAAACGAAAAAACTATCAGCGTGCAGTACGTAAAAATCCTTGAGAGTGACTTTAGGTGGTTGAGGTTGAGGAAGAAACCAGGTTCTCGCCCTGAAATATTGTTACAATCTCAAGTTATCGTCGAGATTCAGTCTCAGGTTATGCTGAGAAACGGGGCTCGAATGCGTTTAGTTATTGCTGGTGAACGGTGGTTTAAAAAGGTGAACAGTGTTTGGGTAGGATCGCCGGTGGTTACGGAGGTTGCCGGTAAGTACCTAATCACGGTAACAAATTTTCAAATAAAATCGACCCATCTTGGAAAACGGGTATTTTGTTAGGTTAGGAGAGAGAGGAGAGAGAGAGTGGCGGTTGGTTATAAATTCAAAATTCAAATTTGTTGATAGGGTGAAAATACCTCCTTTTTTTATAAAATAAGGTTTATATACTAGGTTGAGGGTAGTTGTGGTATTGAAAAAATAGGTCTTGAAAGGGAATTGTTTTATTGAGGTGAGTATTAAGTGAGTATTAACCCATTTTTGGGTACTAGATACTAATATGTTTGGCCAATAGGTACTTAGTATGTCATTTCCTATAAAAAAAATTAAGAGTATAAAATCAAAATAACGCGGGCCAACCACCAAAAAGACCCGATACGCCATTCTACCTTATTTTAATCCAACCCAGTAACCCATCAAACTCACTTCTTCTTCTTTAATATATCTCTCTCACTCATCAATGAAAGAAGAGAAGTTCCACTGTAAAAAAATCGACACAGAAGAAGAGAATAACGAAGAAAAACAGACCACATTCATCAATGGAAGTTTCATTGTAAAAAAAATCCATCGAACTCACTTCTTCTTTAATCTCTCTCTCTCTCTCTCTCTCTCTCTCTCTCTCTCTCTCTCTTACTCGACCAAAGTTTTCAGCATCAAATGGCAAGCGATTCGGAAAAGACTCGGCGAGTTGAATTCTGGGTCAATCGCTATCGACAACTGCGATGCCTCCTGTTTTCATTCTGTTTCTCTCTTCAACTTAATTTCCAACGTTAATCTCGTAATCGAAGAGTGCTTCGATATAGGAAAAATATGTATTGATCTTTCTTACAGCGGGAAACTACTGATGCAAAGAGATTTAGATTTGATCTCGAACAAAATCGCCGAAAAAGTTAAAACTGTATCCGAATTATAATCTGTTGGGGTTTTAACTCATGGGTTCGCGATTATCGTATCGAAACACGGGTTGAATAATTCGAAAGAGGATATGAAATTTTTCGTGAGAGATTTACTGATGAGGTTGAAATTCGGAGCAATTGCAGAAGACGACAAGTATGTGAAATTAATTTCTGAAATTGATGATTTATTGTTTTTTTTTGTTAGCTTTTTGGATTCGATCGATGTTGAATCTCAACAAGAGTGTGCTAAAATCTTGTGTTTGAATCTGGGTTTGATGTTTATAAGTGGGTTTTGATTCAATCCGGTGTTATTGGACTTTTGATTAGGGTTTTAGAGAGTGGGGATGAATTGGGTAATAAGATGTTCGCCAACTGTTTGATGAATAAAAATACCAATCTGATTTTTGGTTTGATGTTTACAGTGGAACTTCTCTTCTTCCATTGACGAGTGAGAGAGATATATATTAGAGAAGAAGAAGTGAGTTTGATGGGTTACTGGACTGGATTAAAATAAAGTAAATGGGCCTATCGGGGTTTTTTGGTGGTTGGGTCGGGTTATGGGTAGATGTATAGTTAAAAGGGTAGGGTAAAAGTAAAACTGGTTTTCACTTTTTTTACTGCAGCCACATTAGCGTCCCGCGTGGATCGCTGATATGGCTGGTCATGGGGCATTAATGGTAGAAAATTTGGGCTGAAGCTATTAAGGACCATTTTGTTCCACTTTTTTAAACACGAGGGACCATTTTATTACAGCCCCAAAGGAAAATGAAGAACTTGTTACAAGTGGGAAACGTGAGGGACGAGTAGTGTTTTTACCCCCAACCTACCTTAACAAAATTTTCATAAAATGACATACTTTAACTAAAATTAGGTTCAAACATAACAATATTTCATAAAAGATCGAACAAATATGTTTTGATGGAAGAAAAAAACTGTCTAAAGAATCAAAAATCGTTAAGAAATACCTAATTTACCTTACCAAAAATCTAACATCTAAGCCTTAACTAAAATCTAATTTTGCTAAAATCTTAGAAACTCCAACATGTTTTATTTAAAATTATAACAAAATCTGAACTAATTTTTTCACAAAATCTAACATCTCTTAACTAAAATCACATTTAAACTAAATAATATTTCATAAAAAAATTGAACAAATTTGTGTGTTAATTTTTTTTATAAATCTAAATCCTTAAGACAACTATAACATGCATTACCTAAAATCCAAATTTATGACTACCTTAACTAAAATCTTATAAATTATAGATTATAACATGCATTACCTATACTCTTAAAAAAAATATAACCTTAACTAAAATTTTCACAAAATCTAACTTGTCTTACATAAAATCTTAAAAAATCCAAGATGCCTTAAAAATATCTTATAAAATCTATACAGTCTCGCCTAAAATCCAAGGTACTTCGAATAATTTTTTTATAACATCTAGATAGTTTTACTGTAAATATTAATAAAATATGTATTAACTAAAACTTTGACTAAACATGCCTTCAAGTCAAGTTCAAACATAATAATATTTCATAAAAAACTGAAACTAAAACGAGGTTCAAACATAATCATATTTGATAAAAAAAATTAAACAATTTTTTTATAGAAGTAAAAATTTATCTAAAGATTCAAAATATTTAAGAAAAATCTAACATGTATTACCTAAATTTTAAGATCTAACTTTACTTAACTAAAATATAAAATCTAACCCGTCTTAACTAAAATCCTATCATCTAAAAAAATAGATCTCAATATTTCCTCTAGATGTTTGAATAACGACGAGAATAATCATGCACGAAGGTAAAATTAGTTAAATTTATCGAACTAGACAAGTTTCAAATTAGAATCATTCAAGATGTTAATCTTATGAAACCAGTTTCAAAGTTAATAAAAAATATACTTGCATTTGGTGATAATCCTCAATCGAAAAAGAATCAGAAACAAAGAGGCAGACGAAGAATAGAAAATCTAACCAAAAATTATAATGATTTACCAACAGCAGAAAATTATCAAATTAACATCCACAATGCGATACAAGTTACATACATGATTTGTGAAATTAAATTTGTGAAGAAAAAACAACAAAAATATAGAAATAAGAAAGGATGATAGGAGATATGGACACTTCGTCCATATTTGAATAGAGACGGGTCTTGTTTAGTCTGTTTGTCCAGACCAGATTTATTCCCATCTTTAGTGATAACTGATTTCTTAGAATTCAATATATGACTTGTTGCAGGATCAAAGATTTGAATAATCCTATTTATAATATGATCTGGAATATTTGGCCCGTAAGCACATGTGAAATTATCTATTATGCCGATTTCCAGTGTTAGTTCATCTTTCGTACCAATTTGATCTCCAAGGACGATATTTAAAGTACTCTAATGAATATCACATCCTCCAAGGAGAATGGTATTATCTTCTCGCTCGGCCATAGCTACCTCACACGCACACGATAACTCGTGTGTTTTTTTCTAACAATACAACAACAAGTTACATGATCTGCGCCTATTTGCCGATTATTTTTTAGACCCTTATCGACTATGTCTAAGGTTATAGAAGATATTTTACCTTCTAAATTATCTTAGATCGGAAGTCTAGATATCGTTTTTGGATGATACTTACTTCTCTCAAATGTCTTGAAAATTGTCGATTGTTGAGCATCAAACACGATATGAACATTTTTCCAAAAAGAAATTAAAAATGCATTTACTTGTATCGAGTGTGTTTTTTAGGCTCGAGTGAGCACTCTCCGCCCTAAACATATGAAAAAATAAATTATGGTTATAACATTGAATCTCGTAAATCTAAATTTTATAAATAAAAATAGGGGTTTATACCAATTGGGTACAAAAACGTATACAATTTATCAATAAGTCCAACGTCAAATAGGTTTTACCAATATCTACCAAAATATGATTTTATTTACCCACTAGTCCAAATTTAAATTTTAAATACAATTTTACCCTTAATGAATTTGATAATATGACAAAGAGAGTTTGAGGAGAAAGAGCTGATTTTGGAATTAGGGCGGAATAGTTTTATTTTGGGGCTGCAATTGTTTTGTTTTTAGGGTAATTGAGTATATTCTTAAATAGGGTCGATCTATTTGTAAAATGGATCTTTTGTGGTATGATTGGATAAATAGAAACAAATTTTAGACCTATTATGTAAGTCTCCCATAAATATATCACCGATTGCTAGTTTGGTCGCCTAAATGTTTATGCTCACTAGTGCGGATATTAAGATTTTTTCTCCATATATTATTATCCATTGATTCATGACATAATTTATAGCCATCCAGCAAAATGAGAACACATGGTTTAACTCAGCAGGATTTTTGTTATACTCTTTTATCGTGACCGATTAGACATGACATCATAAAGTTTGCAAAACTCTTCGTCTCCCATATCTGCCTTGGGCAACATCTTTTAGCATATGCACTAATGTTCTTGTTTATATGCAATTTGCATAGCACATGGGTCGCATCCACAAATACATCCTCAATAGAATTTATCAACCCCAACTCTCTATCGGTGATGATAATATATAAATTTTCACAAATAATATCAACCACCACAGTCCTTAGAACACTCAAAGCTCACGTGTAGTTCACATGTTTTTTGGAGCTTAAAAAATGAAAGCAATACAAAATGTCTCGTTGGTTGATGTTACACTAACAATTTTGAGCTAAGGTATATTGTACGTTATAGTCTTGTACGTGCTATCCATTACAAGAACTCGGTTAAAAGTGCATAAAAGTTCGATACTTGTAGGATGCGCGAAAGCCAAATCAAGGATATTGTTAGTTGTGTCATTCGTTCGCTCTTGTAAGAAGTACTCGTGTTCCTTTCATTTACCAAACAAGCATTGCATTTGAGTTTTTCCCATGCTAGATAGGGTTTCTAAGTTTTTGAATCTTTAAACCCTGGTATATCTATGTTGGACGAGAACGGATGGTCGTTAATTTACAGACTAATTCATCTTCGTCCGCTTATATTCTAGCGGCTCAGGAATGACCATTCAAGTATAAAAATATTTCATTTTCGTGTAATACTATCAATCTCCAATAACCATATACTCCTTCAAATGGATTCCTTCTTAATGTGAAAAGACAACCGTATTTTTTTATGAATATTATCGTCGCTTCTTCACAAACCCTGGGTTGAGCTTAGATTTATAAACTTCGTGCCTCTCATATTTATAATACATCCTAAGAGTTTTTTAAATTTTGACTACCATCTTCATCTTTAGCATTTATAAAGATGAATCTTATCTTCTTGCTTTCATATTCAACCCATGAGTCCAAATCGTATTTAGTGTAATAGCTTTGGGTGGTGAAAATATGTGTGTAATCGACCATCAAACATGCCGGCTGTGTCGGATCCTACAACATATATGAAAGTAAGATACACAAATATTCGCACTCATTAAATCAATAACTACGTAAATCACATATGATCATGCTCAAAATGCTGCAAAATCGCGCATAAAATTGTACTGATTATCGCAAAATCACATAAGAACAAGCCGTAATTTTGCATCAAATCGTGCAAGCTACACGTACAACACTTTTATGTAATCCCTCACCTTTTTAAATCTCTTTTGGGTTTAAGAATCCCGTCTCAGCTAACCTGTGATGAATCTTCCTCGATTTGTACCAACGAACACCCCTGCAATGCCTTTTGTGAGCAACTCTATTGAAGTTTCAGGACTTCAACAATGCGTTGAAATATGGCCTTGAAATAATTATATAAAGTTAAGAGGTTGTGGAAAGATTCCTGTTATATATCCTATGAGTATTACGTCAGTAAGGTGAAGAAATTTTTTCGCATCACTTCATACATCTGGATACCTTGTTGCAACAACTACTAAAGAAAATAAAAAACACGAGGGTTTAACTAGGGAAGATAAAATGAAGCTTCAAAAACTTGTTTGACAAACTCTAGTTACGAAGCGTGAGTGACCTATGCTCCTGTCTTCCGGTCTCATAGATCCCACTTAATAAAATAACATACCATTTTCAGGTAAATTGTGCATGACTTTATTCATTACGCATGGATAATTTATCGTCGTAATGGCTCATTTTATTCGTCATTAAATCAAAACAAATAGAATATACTATTGGGAAATTATATTCCTGCTAGTATGAAGCTAACAATCATGGCAGCAAGCAATCAATAATTATCCTTCGTTAGTTGGCTTGGACATATGTCTAATTTTTAAAGAACTCTAATTTTTAAAGAACTCTGTTTATTATATGTTTAAGAGAAACTGAACCCCACAATAAAATATTATATACTTTCATTGAATTAGTGTGGCTCGTAGAGAGAAGTAGAGAGTAGTAGTTTTTAAGGAGATAAAATCAAGAAGTGAAAAATAGTTTGATCAGAAGTCAGAAATGTGTGTATTCAGTTCAGCCCTGACTTTTATATATAGACACAAAGATTTAAGTGTAACATAAGTTGTTATACAAAAGGTCTAATTGCATACCATCCCTTTATCATTACATAAAACTCTAAATTTGTCCCACAACTATACAATTTATCGTACAAGGTTTTATTTATTTACATTTTGATCTCCAATATTCTATTTCCTTATCAAATGCGTCAATGCAGTTTTAGACCATATTAGAAGTCACACATAAACATTGTTCGGGATCCGTATTGTCCCCAAAAGGTTTCAAAGTTCTCTACAAGACGATAAGTATATTTTTCTTCGGTCACGGTGTGGTTTATCCAATTTGACTGATTGGCATTTTATCTCTTTATTTCTCTTGTTACATTGTCTATCTCTCTAACATATTGTCTATCTCTCTAACATTTTGTTTCTCAGAGTGGGTTCAAAACACCCCTTTGCACCCTAAGGGTGCCTAATTTTTATCCAATTAAGAAATACCATTAACCACCTCCATTTTCCCCCTGAAACTGTCTCTTTTTAACTTTCCTTATATTGTTTGAGGTCATTATCTTTTGGCTCTTTCAATTGACGTGCAATTGGTTTTTGTTCGAACGAACTTTTTGCAGATTATGATTATGACTGTTAAGTTTTACCCTAAATTTGTTTTTTGGTCTGTACCTCAACCCAATAGCCGACTTGATAAAATTAGGACTTGTATAAATATTCGACTACTGGAACGACTTCTTATTTGATTATGTCCCCACTTGAAGAATAATGGTTATCATTTTGACTATTACTTTGGTTGGGTGAGAAAACCAACTCATGTCAATCGTTAAGCCTTTGTTTTATGCATTTCAAATATTTAAATCTATCGGTCATTGAAGGTTATAGATATGTTAACTATATTAGATAAAGAGGTTCGACAAATTAGGGTAAAAGTGAAAGGTTTTGTTGCTACTCATAAAATTTTGTAACTAAAGCAAACTATTTGTGAATCTATTTATAGAAGAAGGCAAGCCTTTATTTATTTTTATTTTTTTAATGAAATCTTGTTTGATGGATAAACAAAAAGTTTGACTGGATATAAAGTCGAACATCGTACCATATTTGGACAAATATTTTATGGCCTCACGGCAAAATATAATAGCACACGAAAAATGATATGCGATAGTGATTGTTGACATTTTGACACGTATAAATCGTAATCCAACTTATGGATTGTTTGTGCCCATTCTAACAAATACATATCTTGACAACTCTCTTAAATTTTTTTAGATATGAAAGCTTTACCCGTTATTTTTTAAAACAATAACCATGTTTTATTTAGACCTTTAAAGTATCTATCTTTCAAATCATCTAGGCATCTGTCTTGACATATTTCAAGTGGTTCGTCTGTCTATTTGATAGAACACAGATCTACTCACAAGATTGTTTAACCTAATAATAGCCTAGTCCAAACTTAGGAAAAGACTGCAATTCAAACCTAATAAGCCTGATCCATATGCATAGTCGATCATTTTGTACTAGTTTTTAAGCCTGACCCCTTAGTACGGTCAACCACCTGCTCTTGATTCCTTTGGTTCGGTCCTTCAGTTCTCACCTTCTTGTCTGCCACTCTTGACTTGATCCCTCGAATTCATCGCTACTCGATTTGACTAGTCGTCTTTACTAAAATCATCCCCCCATTTGAACTCACGATCATATAATACACCATTCTTATAATTGGAGGTACGGATTTACTATGTTTAGTCAGCATCTCTCGTGAGTTTAGCTCTAAACATCGATAATAAAATAACTTATGGGTTTTTTACTCGGACCCCAAGATTCATGACTAACTCACTCATCCATCACAATATTTGTTAGATAGAAGACCTATTGATGAGGAAGGTCTAAGTTGGATTTATGACCCCACAACCCATCGTACTGGATCCTCCATCTGTTTGGACTACCCATTCTTTTACAGGCTTATCGATTAGAGATTTTACATATGGTCGTTCTGAATAAAACTCGACTAGAAAATCGATGATAATTTGTGCATTGGTTGCAGATTAAGGAGCGAAATTGATATCATAAACTCCTGATTCCACTGACCACTTAGTCATCCGGCCCAGCACATATAGTTTTCACACTTATAACAGACCTTAAAAAGTTTCCGGATTGTACCCCAAAAGTGCACTTCTCTGGATTCAGCTACAAATTGATGGCTTATAAGTTAGAGAAAGTTTCTTTGAAATCAAACAAATGATCATCTTTCATGTAACTCTTTACCATCATATCGTTAATATAAACTAAGACATTTATTGCAATTTGATTAGCAAACACTTTATTCACTAAACGTTGGTAAGTAGTCCGACATTCTTTAAACTGAACGACATAACATTATAACAATGCAACCCCATAACAATGATAAACATAGTATGATCATGGTCCTTCGGATCCATCTGGATCTGATTGTATCCAACAAATGTATCTATGAACGATAACAACTTATTGCCAGAAGTATAATCTATCAACTAATCTATTCGAGGGACATGGAAAAGATCCTTCAGATATGCCCTATTTAAATTTATGAAATCAACACACATCCATCATTTACCGTTTTTTACAAGTACTGGGTTAGTGGTCCACAATGGGTACTGAAATTCTCGATTGTACCATACTTTCATTATCATATCTACCTCATTGACAATAACTTTATATTTTCTACAAAAAATACTATTCGTCTCTGTCTTCGGGTCCCACATCGGATTGTACAAAACAATTATGGCAAATGATTCTAGTTGGTAAACCCGTTACTTTTTTATTACACCAAGTTGATGCAAGCAAGTTCTTGGACAAAAAAGACAAAAAAAATTATTTCATTTCAGTTGGCAGTTTAGCTCCAATCCTAACGTTTTTTTTCCATTTGGAAAATTATGTACTATAACCTCCTCAATTAGAATAACTGCACCAAAGGTATCTTTTGGATCATATATCTTTCTTGGATCTGAAGAGGACTCTAGTAATTTCTATTACTTTTTAGTTGTGACACTTTCCAAATCCTTCAGATCACGAGCAGTAATGTATCATTCTTTAGCCACTTTTTGACTGCTCTGAACAATCTCTACCTGGCCTCCGATATCGTATTTCAAGCACTGGTGAACTGTTGATACAACATCATGCATCCTTGATAGCTAAGATCGGCCAAAGATGACATTATGAGGAGTCGAAAAATCAAGCATTACAAATAAAAATCTCATAATTTTTTTAAATGATCTTTTACCAAACACAGTTTCTTATTCGAATTCCCCAATAACATCAACGGAGTTTCCTATAAATCCCACTATGGTTTTGTTCGAACGGAGAATAGTAAATGGATTCTTAATTAACTTGTAAGTGGATAAAAATAAAATATTGGTTGAGCTATTAGTATAATTTAGAATTTTTCGGATTTCTATTCCCTCAATAGTAGCTCTAATCACCACAACGTCCTCATGTGGCCCATCAATATTTTTTAAGTCATCCTTATCAAAAAATATGAACAAAGCTGGATTCTGATATAAATGAGTAGATATTTTTCCTTCTAGTTGTGTGGTCAAGTTAACCACATGTCTATTTTGAGAGCAGCTTAAGGGAGTTGTCACACTATCCCCTCCAAAAATAGTCAATGACTCAAAATGATTGAGATAATTTGGAAACACTTCCTTCTTTTTCATATATCATATTCACCCGACCAGGATCCGAATAAGGATCCAAATACTATGAATCCACATCAAACTCTTCGAACAACTTGTAAAGATTCATGTACTCCACTCGCGCTTCACAGTAACCTATTACCCACCTGTGCTTTGAGAAAAGTAGTTAACTTTCCATTCTCGATTAACGATTGTATTTACTGCTTCAAAGAAATAAAATATTAAGTATCATGCCCCAGATTATTATGATACTTACAAAATCCTATATTTTGATTTTCCTTTGGAGTATGGATGGGTGAAGGCCTTCAGAATTGCACACAAATTTTTGATCTATCATAAATAATCTCACTATTTTCACTCAGCTTTACGAGATAACTAGGTTAAACCCATTGATTTCCTCTATGTTTGAATTGTTGTCCCTGAATAGATTGGTTTGATTTAGGTCGATAAGAACCCTATCCGGAACCTTTCAGACGATTGCTAATAGTAGCTTAAGATTGACCACTAGTTTGTTAAAGAGAGATAGAAGGGAGACGTCTGGGATGATGAGGCTGTCTTAATCTCTTGGTTTGTTCTCATATGATTTATTTTCTCACATGGTTTTACAAACCACCCCAAGTCATCAATTTTTTGACGAGTAACTGTGTGAGCCAACTTGCCAGCTAATAACTGTTGTCTAAAATCTATAGCTACTTGTTCGAAGCAGTATGCTAAGCCATCTTTCGTTTCCACAAAACATTTGGTATATTCTATTAAAGTTTCAGCGGGGTGCTGTTGCCAACAATGGATTATATTGTCTCCATTTCCTCTAAGCTCTTTGCTTCCGATAAATTATCTTCGGAAATCCATATTAAACATATCAAAGTTTTTGATTGACCCCTTTAGTAGTCTATTATACCACTTCAAGGAACTATTTTTGAAGTTTTGAGAAAAAACTCTACATAATAACTTATCATCATCATCAAAATTCATAATAAAATTCTTGAACTGCTCAAGATGGCTATTTGGATCTTTGCTCCCATAATATTTTTCCATTTTTTAAATATCAAAGTGTCTAAGTAGATGTTCAGACATGATTTACGCAGATAAAGACGATTGCCTTCAATTGTATCATTTACTGAACATATGATCTTCGTTAGAGGTGGCAAATATACCTGGTTCAGATTGAACAATAAATTGATCACTCAACAAGTAATCTATGTTATGGTCAGTTGATCATTTTACCTTTCTCTCATATTATTTCTTTTATCTTTACCCTTTCGGTACTTATTCTTTCCTGAAAAATCTTGTTTACTCGATTTGTGGTGTCTATTCGAATGTTTTTTAAATCGACGATTTTCTTAGGGGCTTTCTTTCTTTTTCATATGATAATGATCAGTGCTTGAAGATGATGAGGAAATTTCAAACTCTGTCGTAGAGGCTTCAATAAAATTCGAAGAGCATGAATAATGTTTGGTTCAATTCTCTTTTCTAGAGGCTTGATGGGTTTTAGGAGATTGGTCATTTGGTACTTCTTCGGACTATGCTGTGGATTATCATCTGGCCTATCAGTTGATGGAATCTTACCCACAAGATCCTTCTCAACTTGTTTTTCGACTGTCAAAGCCTCAGTTTCTCCTTGCAATTGATCTCGATCCTCTCGCATGAGAAACCTTTATTCATTTTCATCATTTACATCTCGCGTGTGGACATGCTCGTCTTCAATTTTGACTTCCTCCTTCTTCGGGGGAGGATTTATCTGCATTTCATGATCCATCATTCGAAAGATTTAAAGGTTAATTTTGTATGTGAGGTTTTGAATTTTGGTGACTCTAAAGATTAATTTTGTATGTCAGGTTTTGAGTTTTGCTATTCTAGTACCTTACTTAACAGCTCCGATTATAATCGTCAATTTGATTGAGATAAATCTTGATTCAAAAAATGTTTGGGTAATGTGAAAAAGCTTCACTTATTATTTTAAAAATATATATATCCTATTAAATACATTTTTATAAATTATTTATAAACTGCATATCAAAATGTTCTTCTGCCTCATACTAATTCGAAATCGGTCAAACCTTACCACAAAGAGAATCAAACAAGATTAATATGAAATGGGACTTGATAAACCTAACCATAACCATTTTCATAGTCTACGTTTAAAATCCAAAAAATTCATTTCTCATTAATTACTATTAAAATAAACAAACAAACAAATAAATACATTATTCTAAAAACAACAACTAAATCAAATGCAAAAAAGAAATACTAGCCTCACCTAAATTAAATAACAAAAATGATATTAACCTTTGGGTGAAAGATGTCTCCCAAACATTTATTACGACCCCCTAAAAGATGTGACCATTGACTACTATCTGTTTATGCCTTAATTTTAGAATGCGAAACCTTTGGCTTGGGCTCAACAGTAGTATCAATTAGGATTTGAATCCTCTTCTATCTTTACAAGAGGCGTTTTTTCTCTGACACTGGAGCGGGCTTAATCATTGGCCCGACTTTTTCTCTATCCCAAATGACTCTTTAGGCCTTTTTACATGAGATAAATTGAATTCTGACCATCTTTCATGATTTTGTATAAAACTTAAAAATATATTATAGTTAGAAACTCAAGAAAATAGTAACTCTTTCCGTCCTATAATGAAAGATTTTTTGAGATTTTGGGGTAAATATTAATAAATACAATTATGATATTTTTCTTTCATAAAACACAAAAAAAACAGTATGATATCATTAGTCAAGAGTATGTTTTATTACAAACTAATTTTATTTTTTACCAACCATATTTTTTTGTTTGATATTTTTATTAAATTAACAAAATATTAATAATTTTTGATTTTTTGTTTTGTTTTATAAGAGGTAGAATCCGTTATTGTATTTTTTTTTGGCAAATAAACGATCTATTACTAAAATAAAAGTTTTACAAATTTTTAGGACTAAATTGAGACAAGGACTAGAACAGAGCCTTAGAAAGCAAAATAGTCCAATTAATACACTTTCCCAAAATAGAGCCCTAAATCGAATCACTCTCATCTTCTTCACAGACAACCTTTCGACTCCCTCCATGCAAAGCCAAACTCATACCCAAACTGGCTCAAATCGACACACCTCTCTCTTCGACTTCTCATGCAACCAAGCAAACTGAAGCTTTCCATCACAAAACAGAATCCACAACCAATCCACAAGATCACGGTCGACGCCGCCTACAGATCCAGCCACTACTGATTGCTAGGATGGGTTTAGAACTGAGTGAGTGCACCCACGATTCAGGCGAGGCTACCGCTAGATCATCTGGAACGGGGTCGACGCCGCTTTCAGGACCCTATCCAAGCATTAGATAGGGTTGGAACAGGGTGAGTGCACCAAACCCTTGAGCCACACGAATCTTCAGCAACAGACCCATAACCAGGGTCTATATAACCCACCCCTAAACTTTCCAGAGTTATAATCGCGAGCAACTGAGAGGGAGCATCAGCGTTGTTGAAGATACATGGAGCTTTCGTCAACAGAGCCCATTTCGCAATCCAATCTGCAACTGCATTTTGGATGCGAGAAATGTGGCGAAGCTTCATAGAAGAGCAAAAGAGACCCCTACAAGCAAAAGCTAACAGATTGAAATTATCACCAGAAGCCATGTTGTTGACAAGAGTGAGACAGTCAGATTCGATGTCCACATCTTGCCAACCATGGGCTCTACACAGGAGAAGTGCATCGAGCAAGATTCTGCTCTCAGCTTGGAGAGGAGACAATTTGCCGTAAAGAAAACCAACTCCAGTGACAATGTGGCCCAGGTGATTCCTCACAGTCAGACCTCCAGAAGCTTCGCCCGAAAAACTGCACGCGTCGTCGATGTTCACTTTGAGCCTCCCAGCAATCGGAGGACACCAGTTCAGGTACAAAACTTTAGCTTTTCCTATAGATAAACAGCCAATAGCAGATCCAACATCAGTTATACCCTTCCAGTGTTTAGCCTTCAGTTTATTATTATAGTCTATAGCTAGGATAACTTTTTTAACACGATTAATAGCAGAGTCAAAGCAGTCATAGGTGTTATTAAACTTAGCCTTATTTCTATTCTTCGAGATAACCTATAAAATGATTTGAGGAATAAGATAGGATATATGAAATTTACAGTTAGATGACCGAAACCAACAACTCAAAATATGACTAAGGGACATAAATCTTCTCACAGGGACCCTAAAAAGATTACCAAAATAATTCCAAAGAGACCAAGCGAAGCTGCAACTGATGAAGAGATGACTCTTATCTTCACAGTTGCAGCAAAATTGACACTTAGAGACCAAGACAAAATGCCTATTAGAAAGAATGCTATCAATGGGAGCAAATTTTTTTAAGAGCTTCCAACTTAGGAAAGAAAACTTAGAAGGGATAAAAGAATGCCAAATTTTCTTATAAATGTTTTGCTTGGGATGCACAGTTCTGATATTATCCCAGGAAATCTTAGTATTAAAACAACAGTCATTAGAGAGCTTCCATTTGATAGTGTCCTCCTGATCCCCATTGATACTGACTTTAGAAATGTGAGCTACTCTATCCTGAGAAAGGAAAGATGCAAGAGTAGAATCCCACTGACCATCTCTCCAATAGGAATGAACCTTGACAGGAAGAAAGCAACTATTAGCATCAAAGTCATTAGCAATAGGGGGCATATTATGCCAAGAGTCTCTCCAAAAGTCAATATTCCCCTTCCCTAGACTCCAATACACATACTGGTCAGCCTGATTCTTAACAGAACTAAGTCTCTTCCAAGTAGTAGAGTCAGTAGCTTTGCAAACAGCATTTAAGGGATGTGAAAAGTTACAATAGGTAGCATGCATAAGGTCTGCCCAAAGAGAACTTATTTTCCTAAACAGAAACCATAGTTTAAAAGAGAATGTGAGTTGAATGTCAGACAATAGCTTGACATTTAACCCACCCTCATCAAAAGGGTTGCACAAACCTTTCCAAGAAGACCAATGTATAGCATTTTCTGAAAAATTAGACCTCCATAGAAACTTATTAAAACAAAGCTCAAGCTTATTAAGAATGCCATTTGGAATCTGGCTATTCTGCATCCAATAGTAAACAATAGGATATAAGACATTCTTAATAAGGGAGAGTCTGCCCCCAAAAGAAAGACTCTTCAAATCCCAATCATAAATTCTATTATAAATTTTAGTTAGAAGGGGAAGATAATTCTTTCCTTTATTATTTGCAGATATCGTGACACCCAAGTAAGAAAAATGAGCATTCTCAGTATTGAAGCCAATGGAGGACTTGAGCTTGGCAGTATTGGCAAGAGGACAAGTAGATGAGGTAATAAGCTTTGTCTTTAGCTAATTAATCAACTGGCCAGATTCACTTTGGTATCTATTCAGCAAGTCACTAATGCAATCAATAGAAGCAGGAGCACTGTTGGAGAAGATGATAATATCATCTGCGAAAGCCAGGCAAGGTAAGATAAATTCAGACTTTAAGTAGTATCTTAAGCTATTATTAGTTAGGTAAAGGTTAGCAAGGACTCTATGTAAAGTCTCCTCAGCAAGAATGAAAAGGCAAGGGGACGGAGTGTCCTCCTGCCTTAAGCCATTATTCTGAGGGAAATAACCCTCACTACCCCCATTAACCAGGACAGAAACCATGACATTTAAAATCAACTTATTGATGAGGGCCAGAATATCATTAGAGAAACACCAAAACCCTTTAGAGTATTAATGACAAAGGTATGAGACATTCTGTCAAATGCCTTTGTCATATCAAGCTGAAGAATAATATTGCCTTTAGAAGGCATTCTTTTAATATTATGAAGCATTTCTTTAATAATTAAGACATTATCATGAATAATCTTTCCTTTAACAAATGCACTTTTCCCTTTAGAAATGATTTTAGGAAGAAGATAAGCAATTCTTTGATTAATAAGACCAGAAATAAGTCTGTTGAATATAGTACACAAACTTATTGGCCTATAATTTGACCAAGAAATAGGGTTGGGACCCTTAGGAATTAGACAAATCCCAGTGGCAAAGACACCACTGGGAATACAGTGGCCCTGAAGGTAAGAATTAAGCGCACAACAAACATCCCCACATATAATATCCCAACAAGACTTGAGAAAGAAACAGTTAAACCCATCAATGCCCGGGGCACTGTCATTCCTCATGCCCTGAATAACAGACCACACCTCATCCTTGCTGACAGGCTTCATAATTGCTTCATTATCTGCATCTAAGATAAGCTTAGGGATGTTATTCAGAATAGAGTCATGAGGATTAAAAGAATTGATACTACTAGGAGTATTAGATAAAAGATGACTAAAATAGGACACAGCAGACTTAGAAATATCCTTATGATCAGTGAGCCAATTTCCATCATCTTTAATACCATAGATAGTGTTCCTAGCTCTCTTCTTAGCCACACAGTTATGGTATAATCTAGTGTTTCCATCACTATTATTAAGCCAAGTATTATAGCACTTTTGACGCCAATAAGACTCTTCATTTTTTAGAGCAACAATAAGAAGACTATTAGCTTTAGAAAGGCTGGCCTTAGAGACACTACTTTTATTAAGCTGATGATTAACTTCACAAATTTCTACCTCCTTAGCAACATCAGAAACTTTATAAAAAATGTTACCAAAAGTAGAATAGTTCCAGACTTTAAGACACTTTCTTAATCTCTTGAGCTTGTACCAAAAAATGACATCAGGCCCTCCATTACAATGCTTGTCCCAACTATGCTTAACATAACTTAAAAAGTCAGAATGATTAGCCCAAGCATTAATAAACCTAAAACTGCCTTTTTTGTGATTAAAGGATCTGTTTAGAGAATTATGGATAGTAATAAGGAGAGGGGCATGGTCAGAACAAGTTCTGACCATGTGACAAACCTGAACATGCCAAGAAGATAGAATTTTCTGGTTCACCAACACCCTATCTAACCTTTTCCAAATTTTGTTGTTGCTCCAGGTGAATCTTGAGCCACTATATCCAGGGTCCTCCAGATTGCAAAGCCTGATACAATCATTAAACTCATCTGCGCTACCATCATCATAAGAAGCACAACAGAGTTGATCTTCAGGGCAGGTGATGGCATTGAAGTCCCCAGCAACAGACCAAGGCATATCCACACCAGAGATCTGACAAAGTTGGCTCCAAAGCTTCCCGCGCTGCACTCTTTGGTTCTTTTCATAAACACAGGTAAATAGACAAGATAAAGTAGTGTAATTTATCTCCAAATGGAGAAATTGATCATGATTTATATTAACAAAAATGTTCACTTCATCAGACCATAAAACCCAGATTTTATTAGATATATTATTAGTATAGTTAGAAAAACCAAGCTTTCGAGCAATTATTTCAATTTTATCAAACCTGGCCATAGGCTCTTGGATGGCCACAACTTTAACTTTGTCTTTATTGATAATGAAGCTAAGTCTAGACAGAGTGGGGTTATTGTGAACACCACGAGCATTCCAACTGATGAACTTGATCATTCAGACAAAAAATTATAGTATGATTTCTCTCTTTTTTGCAGAGAGTTAACAGATAGCTTTCTAACATTTCTGATTTTCTTGGCAGATCTGATTTTCTTATTGATGATGGCATTAAAATCCTGGTCAGAAGAACTGTAATTTGGTGAGAGATTACAACTACCAGCATTAACCCCACAAGGAGACTCCTTTCTGGTTTTTAGACTTTGAGAAACAGCATCCAACTCCAAATCCTGAAGAGCCCTAATGACTTCAGGATTATTGTGAGAAGCAACATCGACCTTGGGAGAGCTACCAGGATTTACAGAATCAGAAGACTTGTCTTTTGCAGTAATTATAGATTCAAGCCTTCTCCTATAAACTTTAATAAAAGGCTGATCATTTGTAACTTTAGGCAACTTATCATCCTGTAAAGATACAGATTGTGAAACACTCTTTTCATCAACAGATTTTGTAACACCAATTGAAGTAATGTTAATATCATTTCCTTCTTTTTTAGATTTTTCCTCTATCTTTGATTCATTCTTTTTACAATCAGCACCTTTATGTCCCAAATGAAAACAATGAAAGCAATAATCTGGGACATTCCGATAACTTACACCAACCCAGCAACCAGAATTCTCACCAAATCCCACCCACAGCCTTCGTTTAAGAACAATCGTACATCTATTTCCACCTGAGCGTAAGAAGCATTGGCTTTGGCCCTATTATACTGTGGCACAAACGTTCGGTGAAATTTGCCCAAAGAAGCAGCCATATCACCAACTATCCATTCATTGTACAGAAACTCGGGCATATTTTCGAAACGAACCCATAGCAGAACAACAGGGTTCTCTCTGTTCTTTTGCATTTCTGGACACCATTTTAGAACTCTCATTAACTTGCATTCAACCTTCCACATTGGCTTCGACCAAAACATAGTAACGTCCTCCAGAAGGGTAAACTCCACCAGAATATGACGAGAATCAGCTGTGACATAAGAGTAAGCCCCTTTGAACCTAAACGAGTCCAAAAAAGCTTGAAAGGCAGCTCTCTTCGGAATACCTTGACTGAACTTGGCAATCACCCTTTAGAAGGGAATCATAAGTGTCATTATCAAACTGAATTACATTGTGATCTTTCGAAATCTTGACGAACTCTGGCTTAGCAACAGACCGAGCACGAACAGATCGATCCAAGGCAGGGTTTAATGCTTCTGCGTAGGACTTTGTGACATTATCTTGAACCTTATCATCCTCTTGACGAAGAGCAGGAAACTCTTCAACATTGAGGACATTGAACGCCATGGCCGAGAACCGGCAACAGAAGGTACTCTGTTTCAAAGAAAGAAAACAGAAACCATAACAACCAAAAGAAACGAACAAGGCCTTCAAACCAGCAATCCGGAGATCAGAGGTATTTATTAATTTAAATTAAAAAAAAAAATTAATTTAAAGTTTTTGAAATAGATACCAATAAATACAATAACGGATGGTCTAAAAGAAATCTTTTCTTCATCGGTAAATTTTTTATATTTTTTTTATATTTTTTTATCAATAAATTTTCACATTTACGTTCTTTTTAAAGCAATTTTTCCTAATTTTTAATCACGTTATATATGATTCACTTAAAATAATTGTTCAAATGTGCCTGGATCAATTTTGTATCTTCTTTTTATCTCAACCACATGTTCCAAGTTTCATGAATCCCACCATCATTATACAACTCGATTCTCTATAACAAAAGTAAATAACAAGGTGAAAAGTAAGTTCTTCATAACCATCATCATCCAACTTCATTTTCAATAACAAGAGGAAAAATATATTGTCCATAATAAAAAACAGCGTTTGTTATATTCCATAATAAAAAACAGCGTTTGTTAAAACAACAAACGAAACACTCATGTAATCAAATATAATCTCAGTAAACGAATATCTCAATTTGATATTATTTCACTAAGATTCTAAACACGCATCAACCTTGAACGGGAGGAATTTCGACAGTGCGCTTGCAATGATCTTTGATAAATGATGGGAAAAAAGGATTCCACGGGCACATCTTGGGCCAACATTTGTCGTCAATCGCAAGAACTGCCTTACAACAATTGGGGCCAATGTTGCCGATTGTAAAAGTAAAAATGGATCTTGTTAGTTCCACAACACACCCGTTGATGCTCGTTAGAGATGCCCAGCATTGCATCACATCTTGACTTTGAGTGCCGTTGGGAAGGAGCCCCTGAAAAGGAGAATCTAGATCGGCCGAGCAAGAGGCCACTAGAAGAACCAGTAGCAACAATGTTGAAGTTTTAGTGAAAGCCATAGGATGTGTTACGGAAGAAAAGCATTTAGACAAGAGTTTATAGAAGAAGAAAAATGTTACGATTTTCGATTCAATTAATGATTTAAAACTTTAATGTTATGTTTGAACTTTTTAAGTTCTTCGTTTGACTCTTTTCAATGAGTTCCATACAAATTTATTATTATTTAGTTGTAACTGGTGAGTAAACTATAACTTACAATCATAAATTATATAACTTACCATCGTGAATCACTAGTCTTAGCGTTACACACGTCCATTACATCGGAATATTTAGAAAGAAAACGAAAAAGAATATTAAGTGCAAAGTATAATAGTGAGAAATGCGAGTATTTAAGTTTTGATTGGTTTGTATCTGTAAAAGTGATGGGAGAAATAGGTTTGCTCAAAAAAAAAAATTCTTATTGACCGGCAGATAACAAAATATACAGGACTGAACCAGTCCAAAATTCGAACAGATAATTGATTTATCAAATTAGACATGAAAAACAATCGATAATATAAAAAATATATATCTCAGTACAAAGTGTGCTTAAACTACAGACTTGTGCGTATATATATTAAATATATTAATTAAATATTATACATATATTATAAATTATTATATCTTAATTAAATACCTTTAGTAATACAGACATATTTAGTTTATAGTATTTACTACTTAGATCTTATATACGAAATCCGATCTGATTTCATGGATCGGATCCGGAGGTAATAAGTTAGGATTTATTTTGGTTTTGAATAAAGACGACGACGACAACAAAAATGGAAAAACTCTAATAATTTATTTCAGGTGCGAGATTTAAAGTGTTTACAAACCTAATTCTCCAAATCGGGTATCTTAAAAAGCGTTTGAGAATGTTCATCGAAAAAATGTGTCTTTGCGTTTTTGTTAAGGGGAAAGTGGTCTTAGAACTACCTGGTTATTGAAAATTTGTAATGGTAAACGAGAAACACAACCACCAACCGCTTTTTACACTTGGATGGTCATTCACCGAGCTGCTAGACTAAAAGCGGAAGTTGAAGCGTTTGTTCGTAGTCAAACGACACTCGGCTCTCAACCAAAAGAGATAGAACGCGGTTTGAAGCTTAAAGACTCAAAAAATATATCTAATATGCGTACGATCTACAACATGCGTCAAAAACACGATTTGGTTGATAATGCGGACAATATCCAAATGCAATACTTGTTCGGTAAATTAAAACAACACGAATAATTTGTTTGGGAGCCAACTAACGAAACAACAAACGAGATCCGCGATTTGTTTTTTCACGCATCCTACAAACATCGATTTATTGTGCACTCTCCTCGAGTTCTTATAATGGATAACATGTATAAGACTACAATGTATAAGATGCATTTGTTAGAAATAGTTGGCCAAACTTCGACGAAGAAGACCTTTTTGTATCACTTTTGTTTTTTTAGCTCCGAGAAGCATAATAACTCAAACAAAAACTGAAAAAAATCACAAACTCACACAACAATTGAGGAAATCATAAACTCAAACAACAATTGAGGAAATAATAAAAACTCAAACAACAACTAAGGAAAGTATAAAACTTAGAAGTCAAAGTTGTATCACATATTGTCTTCAACAAAGATGTTGTTTGCAATATCATCCTCGATATCCGCAATCCGATCGTCCAGATATATTACCATATCCCTAGTAATGAAATCTGCATCTGTCATGTTCCACACTCGAACCAAATCTTGCTTCATTTTGTAAGGCATGTATAACATACGCTGCATGGGTTTCACACAATTGTACCCATTTTTGAATTCGTCACAACTACGCGTTAGCTGATTTGTTACTCCTAATCGGGCATAATCAAAATACATTTTACGTACAACTTGATCGAAAAAGCGTTGCCCGTATCATCAGACATTGTTCAGGTAACAAACTTCACGGCCCCAAGCAAGTGATAGTCTTCAGCTACACTAAAATTTATCCCTAAAATCCTTTATGTTTTTTCGTATGTTTGAGAATGTTTGGTGAATGAACTATTAAACTAGGTTTCAGGTAATTTTTAAAATAAATTCCAATTTGGCGGGTAATTAGTTTTTGGCGGGAATGATTGGTTGGTGAGAGTCGTTGTTTGGAGGGAATTGCTTTTTGGAGGGAATCATTGTATGACAAGAATCATTCTCTCGAGAGAGTCATTGTTTAGCAATATATAGTCATAACATACAGTACATTAAAAATATATACAATATATAAATAAATATAGCTAAATAGTATATACAAAACATGGAGTTTAATAAAAAGTAAAAGCAAGATGTGACAACAAAAAATGATTCAATAACATAGTCGCGATACGTTCCGAAAATACAATCTATAGTCATGGAATACAAAATGGTCACTCAATCAAGCTCTCTGAACTGACGCACCAACGTCGAGCACTCCTCTAGCGACTGATGAAGCTCGTCCATACTCATCGTGTGCGACCTCGAATGTGCATCTATAACACGATCAGACAAGTCATATAACCGAGCCTGATAACTCACCATTCTTGGGTTCTCCCCAACATATACATTGGATTAATCACACTCGGGATCGATCAGAATGTACCATAGGTGATCATTAACCCATAATGTATATAAGATGGCCTATAATATAAGTAGCACCATGATCCCGAGATTAACAACGTACGACTACCATGCTGCCCATATAGTATCATCCTATAAATAGCGCGTGTCAACACACATACTCTGTCTGGCGGTAAAATAGGTCGCTGTGAAGGAGGTCTATCCTGAGTATGCCCTATCTGTCGAGAAATGCGTAGTGGATAATATGCCTCAACTATGTCCCATGGATTCAACGTGTGGTCTATCCAAGCCAAATCACAGAATGGGAAATGGTCGCGTATATGCTTGTACTGCATGAACCACACCTACAATATAAACAACATATTAAGTAATAATAAAACAAGTGTTGATCAACAAATAAAAATATAAACGTTGAAACTTACATTATGCTCCCTCAATGAAGATAAAGTATGTTGAGTATTGATACGAGTCTCATAATCTGAGCGGAAAGGAGGAGATGAGTATTTATACATAGTTAGCATAGAAATTTGGTATCCACTATTGATCGTAGTCATAAACAAGGGGAAGTGGTCATAAATCCACGTCTCCAACAAAACAACGAAACCAGTAAACCTTGATGCTGTATGTAAGGATGATCGTCCAAGCTGGTAATACAACTGATCTACTACATGTTGGCCCCAATTATACCTAACTAATGACCTATAATGCTCAACGAACTCTAAGTAGTTAAACGATATACTGTTCTCTATCTTCTTCATCAGAACTATACAACCAAACAAGTGGAGCAAATAACCCCTCGTCACTTTCAGAACTAAATCGTCCGAAATAGAATCATCCATAAAGTGATCAACACTGAATACATCACGCAAAAACTGTAAGTGTACCATTTTACTACTACCAGTCTTGTTACCCATAATTTCCTCCTTAAGAATATCGGTGGCTATACCTAGTAAACTAGACACCAAGCAACACGCTGACCATCACTAGGAAAACTCTGTGGGTCGAAACCCTCACCTGTAATTGGAAGACCTGTGATGGCATGGACATCATCTAAGGTTACCGTCATCTCACTGAATGAGAAGTGGAAGTTGTTGGTATTCATATGCCACATCTCAAGAAGCGTCTCTACGAGGTGAACGTTGGTAGCCCAAAACGTAAAATAGTCCATACGGAGAGCAAAATAAATCCATATAACCTAGTCTCTGACCTTACTTTGATCACTAAGATCCCAAGCGCGATGGATATCGTACATCGCGTAGCAAGCCATAGATGAACGAGCCAACACAATATTAAAGTAAATTAAACAGTAGATAATATATAATTTACTACACGTAAACCAATCCTAAGTTACCTCGTTTTTGAAGACGCTATATGTCTCGTGCAGCTTGTAGTCGTTCATTTCCGAATACATCCCCGACACATGGGGATTGACTCTCCGAAATAGCTGATCCAGAGTCCCACGTCTATGGGGAAGTACATGCGCAAGAAGAAGAGCGCGTCGCCGAACCCTAACGGACCGTGAACTAGGATCACGATGATCGATGTCCGTAGCATCGCTGTCCGATCCGGTAGGAGTACGCTCTCTCTGAAACATGTTAAAAATATAAAAACATATTATTATATACCAAATCTTGTCCAAAACAATTTCACAACACTCTAATATGTATTTACATGAAAAACATAAACAATGCTAAAGAATGATCAAGTCAATTATATTTTAAACATGTTAATTTAATAAAACAGTACAAATCGTGAGCGCAGAGTGCCCAAAGTGCGCTAAATTGCGTCCACATTATTCACGATTTCTACCAAAATTATGTGCAAAATCGTGCATACTGTGTGCCTAGATTTGTCGGATTCGCGAGCCTAGTATGCGCGAATTCAACATTTCTGGGCACCCAACATTCGCAAAATGCATGATCCAGAGAGTATACCTATGGATCGCAAAACCTGCAAATCTCAACCAAATATACCAACTAGCATACCAAAACGTAGATAAATACCAAAGTAAACATATACATATAACCACCGTTCGAAACAACAACAACAACAATCATAGGAAAAATCTATTTTTTAAACCAAAACCAAAACTCTAAAAATTACTAAAAATAACAAAATAAATTCAGAACAAATTACACAAATACGTAGAGAAAACATACCTTAACGTATTTACAAACTTTGATTTGAAAATCTAACATTTTTAAAATGATAAATTTGGGAGCTTCAAAAGATTAAAAGAAAGAAAAGATAGAAATTTGATAAATATGGATATTTATATTAATAACATTTCTGTAAATATTGGAATTTCGTTATAACCAAAATAAGTTTCATTATAAAAAAAACAGCTATCATTTTCAATATACCCTTTTTTAATTTATAACTTGAATATATTTATAATTTTGTAACATACAAACTTGTAACTATTATTTTTTTCACCAAAAATTGTTTATTACTCCTGCATTTACAAATCTATCGCTCCCTCTATTCAAATATCACAATCACAAGAACCCTAACAACTTCATGTTTCTAGCCTTCCAATCCATCCAGCCGAAATATATTACACCACTTAGTTTTCAGACTAACAATCCACGCGATGCAACTTTAGATATCGTTAATGAATATTAAAACTCTTAGTATTTTTCTTGCTGCTTTAGATGGTATAGGTAATATATTTTTCTCCGGTTTTTTAGATTTTTTTTTATACTTAACCTGGCCAGTGAAGTTTTGGGTGATCGACTTGGCAAAATTCTAAGGTATTTGTTTTGGGTTACTTTATTCAAATACTCGGTTTCTTTTAATAATTAATAGTAGTGGATTATTATTAATAACTTCATGACTAACAATAGTAGATTGATATTAACGATCTTAATACTATTAGTTTTATGACTAATAATAGTATTTGCCTCGTTTTTAGGACCACTAGTATTATTCCTAACAAAGAAGTGTTGATACTAATAATTTCTAATAAACGGAAGGAGACATGATTAGAAATCTTTATACATAGACAGGTGCGTCAACGGTTCCGCCGAGAAAAGGGAAATCGAATTTTAAAAGTTTGGTTTGCAGTTACATCTTAGAAATCGGAAGAATCGGATTAAATTTTAATGGTGTGGTTTGCAGTTTCATCTTAAAAATTGAAATCGATAATGAATCGAAACAATAAAATCGGTTTGGAATCGAACCGATAAAATCGATAAACCGGTAGAATTGATTAGAAATCGAACAGATGAAATCAGTAAACCGATAGAACCGATACGAAACCGAACCAATAGAACAAATAAATCAGTAAAACCGATAAAAAATCGAACCAATAAAACCGAACAGATTATTTATTAATTATAAATTATATTGCACAAACTATAGTTAATTACTGATTTTAATAAAAATGAGACTAAACTTTAACTTTTATGTTATTTAATTAAATAAAAATTTGAAAATTAAATTATTTTTGAAGTGAATCGGACCGGATCAAAACCAGTCTGAATTCTGATAACGGATCGAACTAAAATCGAAACGTACCAAACTGAACCGAACCAAAATGAATCGAACAAAATCAAAACCTTAACGGTCCGATACTAATACCAAAAAATAGAATGAAAACTTAACGGTACAATCTCCGCCCAAATCGATAAACTTGGCTATAGGATCCAGTTCGGTCAAAACTCAGACAGCACCGGACCGGTAATACCCTATATAGGACAAAAAGGCGTAAAAAGGAGTAGCTTATAGAAAATATTTATAAAATTAGTTATCAGGACCCGATAACACCCCATTAGGAAATATAGGACGAAAAGGCGTAAAGAGAGAGTAGGCTTATAGAAAATATTTATAAAATTAGTTCGGTGGGGATAGATTTTTGCATGAATGGTACATGATTTTAAAAAACGATTATGTTTTGCATGAATGGTATATGATTTTCAAAAACGATTATGTTTTTTCATTATTGTTTTAAATTGTTTAGAATTTATTATTTTAAGCATAGCAATTTCTTAATCTCAAATATAAACAATTTAAAAAAAAGGTAAAATTAATCGATACTTTTACCAAACCAAAAAAAAGATTTAGATATGTTTGATTTATATTAAAAATAAAAAATAAATGGGTTTAGTGTATATGAATATTTTTATTTAATAAAATTTATAATTTTTTTGAAATCATTTGATTTTGAAAAAGATGAAATATTCCAATAGTTGTGACAAATGCAGTAATCTTTGTTGTGATAATAAGTCATTACGTCACGGCGATTAGTATTTTTCTACGACGATCAATTTTTTTTGAGGTTTCACAATGTAACGTTTTTCCAAATCACTACGACGAATATTTTTGTTGTTGTTATGGGAAAAGCTAATAAAAAGAATGCTAAGTAGTAAACTTTTATTTATTAGGGATAGAAGTTATATTGTATCCCGTTTATTCATTTATTTATACATCATTTAGCAGTTGCACATAGTCTCTAAATTACCGTCCAATTAAATGCGCACGTTAATTGTACATTTATGTCATGCAACCTAATTTTATGGCCATAACGGTAGTGGGTTAACTGGTTAATCAATATGGTCTTAATCGTTTTTCTATATGTATCCCTTGGTCGATTGTATTCGCGTTAGAGACCGAACTAAGCCGCTCGCTCTTACTTCTCGCTCAGTTATGTCCCGAGGTCGGTCGCCTCTTTCATTCGCCTCGTTAGAGGTCTAATCGTTTTTCTTTGTCTTCACTTTTTCCTTTTGATACTCGACGAACCCTCAACTCGATCTGATGCAATATGCTAGGTTTACCGACCTTGTCCAACCTTCTATTACCTTGTTGGAAGGTTCTATTCCCTCGGATAGACTTCAAGGATGCCAATATCATATTCGCGCTCGCTCGCGTGCTAAATCTATCTTATAATTAGCTCGTTTTAATTGTCGATTAAGTCTTTCCCGCGTGCTAAATCTATCTTATAATTAGCTCGTTTTAATTGTCGATTAAGTCTTTCCTTTATTCCCTCTGCTCGGATACCCTATGAACTACTGGCCAGTGGATACCCTATCATCAGGGCACCCCCTAGTTCATGGATTATATGTTATCATCATAAAATTGATGAAGTAAACAATGTAGACAATGCAGAGTTAGTTAACATCTATATTATGTAATTATGGTGACGTATGGCACATTATGATGACGTACGTCAAAATATTTAATGGTAGGATGACATGTGGAGATGATGTAGACCACGCGTGGGTGATGGAGATTCTGACACCAAAACCGTTTTAATTTATGTCGCTCGAGTTTTGGGTGGAAACTTGACGGGTTTTATTGATTAATGACAACCGCAATCAAATCATGTATGGGGTGGGGATCGAATTGGAATTTTAAAACCCTTTTAAACTTGGTAAATACCTGACACATTAAATCACAAGAAATTTTACTTTGGTGAAGAAAACTCTCTCAATTTTCTAGCGCAAATGCATCCCTGCAAGAGAATTTTTGATCATCTACATTAAAGAAGGTATGTAAAGTTGTCTTCTTTCTCTTTGTTATAGCCTCCATATCTAGCACTGGTCTGAGGAGAAAAAACCCTTTCGCTTAGGTCCGAGTCGTTGATCTTTCCTTTCTATGCCCATTGAAATGAAAATCCTATTCATTAATAGTGACGCTCGCCTGTGAATAGTCCTTTCGTTTAATTATTCTCACACCTCCTAGTGGCTCATTGCAGTCACTTAAACAAACGCAATGATTCCAAAAAAGGCTGGAAAGAAGAGGTGAAAACAATAGAGTCTGAATTTGAAGATTCAACAAACCTAGAAAATTACTTTTCCCAACTGGCCCTTAAATGTGGGTATCTTAATGACAGCGGGCTACTAAATTTTAGGGCTAGATATGGGATACCCAATGAGGTGATATTGATGGTACCAGCGGTGGCCGAGCACCTCTATCAAACTCAAGATAACGAAACCTGTTTGTTTACCATCATATTCGACTGGGGACTACGATTGCTCCTCCCACCGCTTATAGGTGACTTTTTTACTTGTGATATGCACATGCCCCACATAGTTGGCTGCGAATGAATGGAGAATGCTGTTGAGCATTGTGCTGAGCGCATGCTTGTTAAACATTAAGGTCTGCTTGGCAGACTTACTCATTGCCATGGATGTAGCAGAATTATCTAAGTCTCCATTTTTTATGCTCAGCTGACCGGGGTGAGAAAGATAGTAAAACTTCCTAGATCTGAAAAAAATTAGAAAAACTCTTTCATGTTTGTGTCAATGAATTGGGAGCATGAGAATTCCATTATGAACCTCAAACTGGAACGGAGGTGAAGAGTGAAGTGTAAGAAAAATTTAAAAGCTTTGTATTGATTTTAGTGATGAATCCAAGTGTTGGCCCTATTGTTCATTCGTGCAGGTGAGGGAAATCATTAAGAGTGGTGCAGATAGGGTCTGTTGAAGGAATATAAGAATCCCTTATTCAAGTTTCCACCTTAGCAAGCTCTACTTGGTTGCATAAGCCAACTCGGTTATTTACCCAAGTGAAATATCTACTTGCTGGGTTGTGGCCACTACCCGAGCTGACAATCTCAAAGGACGGGAAGGTCACCATGACTGGAAATAGGGAGATAACTACTGCAGAGCGCATATTATAGGAGCACATGTGTTTGGCTATCAGTACCCCATACTGGTAGAGCAAAGAAATAAGAAGGGTCTTCGTCTTTACAAGGTCAGAATGACACAAAGGAGGATATACTAGCTATTCAAGGTGCTGATGAAGTAGACCAACAGAAGAATAATGTTTCCTCGTTAGGGGATGATGTTAATCAGGAGAATGATTCACGGGTTGAGGAAGAGGATAATGATGGTGAGGAAAAATAGATTTCTCTTCAAAAGAAGCGATGATTGATTATCGATGCTGTGCTACTCACGACTAGGAAGCTACAACTAGTGGATGCATATAGTGTTGATGGGGAAGCAGTGCCAGAAGCTAGGAGTGCAGACATCTAGCCTTGGTACAAAGAATAACTTGGGGAAGGCCTCTAAAGTGGTTGTGCTGGATGAAGCTCGAATGGATGGTCAGTCGAGCAAAGCAGAGGACAGGGATATGGGGGGGGGGGCAGCCAAAGAAGTATATCCCCGCGAAGATAGCTTAAGGAGTGGAGCAATTTGTGAATACGGGCGTGCGACCACCTATTCCATTTGTGCAAGTGGTTGGCTCAGGTTCCTCATGTGTTAACATAGTGAGGGCAGAGAAATTGCCTCCACGGAATAAGGAGATCGAGGCGAGCCGAGTTGGCTTAGTAGTAGAGGAGGTTCTCTCTGATTCTTTTACAATGCCTCAACCTTCGATGTTGATGTTCGAGAAACTCAAGAGGTGTCCAGATTTATCCTTTTATGATAATATGCCCATGAGTGAAATATTGCAGAGCTAGATGGAGTTGGCACTAGAGGTAGTCAAATATCCGATCTTTTCCGTCTATACATGAATTTGTCTTTCTGAACTTAACTTGTGTTGATTTTGCAGATGGATCACAAGTCGATCATCTTTTTATATCGGCCCAGGTCCAATACTGATCTCTAAGTGATGGAGAAATAAAAACCTGAGCCCATGTTCATTGGCTCAATTAGGGGTCTAAATACTGAACTAGCTCGGTTTAAGAATGCATATGGAACTGCCAAATCGCACAAAGATAAGGCTATGTAAGATAATGAAGATCTGTAGAAGGAGGTGGTGATACTAAGGGATGCTCGGGAAGTGTGTAAAGGAAAGAACACTGAGCTAATTCACCCCAACGACCATGCAGCCCAAAATGGGGGGTCCAAAGATTTCTGATCTTACTTGCACTAAACAACAAGTGGAAAATGAGACCCTTTTGGTGGCTCAGGATTCCCATGGACAACCAAGCTAGGTGGAGCCGACGGGGACTGGAACCAATGATCCTTCCCATGTCTCTGATGCCTGAAGTTGTATTTTTTGTATTCTGTGTCGAAAACTATTTGAAATTTATATTTTGCAAGTTTGTGAACAATTTGAATTGCGTTATATGCTTATTTTATCTTTTCATAGAGTATAAAGCATGAATATGTCACTTGACTTGGTAGAATGGGAGACCGATTAATGATTAGTAGATGTGCGTGTGTGTTATTTTGTATTGTATTCGATGTTCGAGAGAGGCCCATACAAGATCAAGATGAGTATGGCTCATTACATAGGATTGAGTGAGACTTGTGCCTCAGATTTTTTCGTAGCGACGTCAATTAGACCCATTGCATGGCCCTCAAAGAGGCTTGAAACTTAGTCAATTCTCTTATTTATACCATGTACAAGGTATGATGCTCAATATAGCATTTACATAGCCAATAGGTGTGGCTACTTTGCCCATTCGTATAATATGACTCATTGATCTAGGCTCAGTGTGGTCTGTTACTTAGCCCGTAGGTATGGTAAGTGACCCGTTTTCTATTGTAAGGACGGAGAAATATAACAAACAAACACACATATTAACGAAAACATAAATATTTCACTAAGTTGATAAATGTTAGTCAGATACCTTTTTAAAAAACGTTCCCGCACCATCAAGGGAGGAAAAGAGTGCATCTACTAGATTACAAAGACTGACGATACAATTTGAGGTGATTTATGTTCCAAGGATGTTTAAAGGAATTACCCTCGGCGTCGGCAAGCCGATAAGCTCCGCTTTGTCCTTTGGATATAATTTTGAACGGGCCATCTTATTTTGGGCTTAATTTTTTCGTACTCCCTCACTGGATCCGTGGAAGACCTTTTTCATGACCATGTCCCCCTCTTGAAAGCTACGCGACTTAAGGCGAGCGTTTAATCTCCTCTGTATAAGGCTTCTGTAGTGTTTTTCTCGAACTCGTGTTTGGTCATGACATTCTTCTATGAGGTCTACATTGACCGCATACCAACGACGCTATTTATTTCCTCATAATTGACTATCTGATGGCTTGGAACAATTATTTTGGCTGGTAATACAACTCTGCTGCCATAAACAAGTGCGAAAGGGGTATTATTTGTAGTTGTTTGAGGGGTAGTCTGATACGCCCATAAGACCTTGGGCAGCTTATCTGGCCACTTGCCCTTAACTCATTCAAGTTTCTTTTTAATGCCTTCCAGGATGGTGCGGTTGGTGACTTCTACCTATCCGTTTGTCTGCGTGTAATAAGGCGTGGAGAAATACTGACTGATGTCATAACGCTTGCAAAACATTGTTACCACGATATTTTGAAATTGTGGACTGTTGTCTGTCATTAAGATGCGATGTATTTCAAAACTAGTGAGGATTTGATTGTGGAAGAAATCGCATATCTCCTAAGCTTCAGTTTCTGAAAAAGGCTTTCGCCTCTACCCACTTTGAAAAGTAATCCACTTAGACAATCAAACATTTCCATTTGCTAGTTTCCATAGGAAGTGGCCCTACAAGATCGATGCCCTTGTTATCAAAAGGGAAATAGAAAGCTACAAGCTGCATCGACTCGCTCGGGAGATTCCCAGTATTGGAAAATTGTTGAGACTTGTGGTATTGCTGGACAAGTCTCTCCTTGTCGGTGGCCAGCTCTGGCCAATAGTAACTTGCTAGCAGAAAATGTCGAATTAGACTTTGGTACCCACAACGTGCCCCAACTTCTCCATTGTGTAGGTCGTACATAACCGAGGTAACTCCTTCTTGGTCGAGGCAACACAGTAGGGGACTGGTAGCACTTTTTTGGTATTAGACACTGTCCAACACGCAGTATTTGACAACATGTAGTTGGAGACCCCAAACAGTTGTTTGATCGGGCGGTAGCATGGATGAATTTAGGTATATGAGATATGGTTGTCTCCAACTACTAGTGTTTTCGATCATATGAATGGTTTCACTCTGATTAATTAGCTCTTTGGTTGACAATTTTTGTGTAATGATAAAGGGTCCTCACCCGAAGCTGTGGTTTTGGCGAGTGCGTTGAAGGTAGAGTTCGCTTGATGTGGGACTTGTTCATAACGTACCGTGTAAAATTTGGACTCACATTCCTTGAGTGCTGTTAAATAGCCCCGAATTTCTTCTTTCTTTACATTATAAGTACCACTAGCTTGATTTATGACCAACTGAGAGTCTGACCAGATTCGTAGGAGGCGAGCCCCACATATTAAAGCCATCGTGATACCGCATGACCGCCTCGTATTATGCAACGTTATTAGTCACTGGGAAGTTAAGTTGAAACGCTTGTTGAAATTCTTCTCCTGTAGGTAATCAGAGGATCACCCCAACGCCTCCGCCAGATGTGCTCGATGCCCCGTTAGTCTCAACGATCCATTCTAGTTGCTCGGTATTCGGTGTAGCGGTGGTTGGTTGAAAAATGTCCCTAGGTGAGGATAAACTCAGTCAGGAAGCCAGCTACAGATTTCCCCTTAATTGCAGTTCATGGTTTGAATTAAATATCGTAATCTACGAGCTTAATGCTCCACTTAGTTAACCTACAACAGGCATCAGGCTTCTGCAACACCGTTTTAAAGGGGAACGACGTGCAGACGATAATTGTGTGTCTTTGGAATATGGAAGCATCTTCCGTGCATCGGTGACTAGACCAAATGTAAGATTTTCAAGGTTGAGGTATCTAGTCTCAGTGTCGATTACACCTTTGTTGGTATAGTAGATGGGTCATTGGACACTGGTTGGTTTTCTGACTAGGACTGCACCGATAGAAAACAATGAAACACATATATACAAAAATAACGGCTCACCGATGAGAGAGGGAAATAAAATTTCTTGCGAGGTGAGGTATTTCTTTAACTCGGTAAAGGCCTTATCACATTATTCCGTCCAGTAAAATTATTGGCCCCTCGGATAATCTCGAAAAAACGATGGCTCTTATCTGATTTTTTAGAGTTGGATCGGGAAAGTGTCGCAAGGCATCTTGTGAGACATTGCACCTCTTTAACATTCCGAGGTGGTGCCATTTGTATAACTGCTTGTAGTTAGGTGGGGTCGGTTTTGATTCTCTTTTTGCTGACTATGTGTCCCAATAATTTTCCACATCTTACTACAAATGAACACTTGATCAGGTTGCTTTAAACTGAACCGACGCAATAGGTTGATCACAGTGTGGAGCGTCTTAAGGTTTTGATCTGTCGTATGCATTTTGATGATTATGTCATTGATATGTGCTCCATGTGTTTACCCAAGTGTTCACTGAAGATGTGGTTGACCATGCATTGGTATGTAGACCTTGTGTTCTTTAACCTAAATGACTTCACCGTGTTAAAGTACACATCTCGCTCGATTTGATATATTGTGTGCTCTTCGTCTGACGGGTTAAGCCTGACCTGATTGTAGTCATAGTATGCATCCATAGATGGTAGAAATTCACATCATGAAGCCAAATCTACTAGTTGGTCGGTGTGAGGCAATGGGAAAGCATCATTGGGGCATGCTTGGTTCAGGTCCGTAAAATCAACACACATGCGCCATTAACCCTTTTTTTCTCAACTAAAACCGGATTTGCTATCTAGACAGGATACCATGGTCGCCTAATATCTCCTAGCCTAGATAGTTTCGTTACTGCGGCAGATATGGCCTCCTACTTTTCGGCAGAGAAAGACCGTCTCTTCTATCGCACAGATTTGACATATGAGTCGATAGCTAACTCGTGGCAGATAACTAACGGGTAAACCATAAGACATTGCTATCATCCCATGGGAATACATCCAAATTTCTTTATAGAAGTTATACTAATGATTGATTAAATATGGAAGTCAAATTGTTACCCACCTGTAGAGTGCGGCCTTTGGTTACTACTTCCTCGCTAGACTCTGAAAGGTCATCTTCTGACTACTCTGTTTCTCTTGGGTCATTAACTAGTTCAGGCGAGGGTTGGGTATTGGTTATCTCCCCGATCCCCCCCTCACAAGTTAATTTCTATTGGAGGGGGCTTGGCTGGGTTGGCGTTAACGACGTAACAGGTCCTTGCAGTACGTTGACTCTTCCGGATGATGCCGATCGCGCTCCTTACAGGGTCTGCCTATTATCGCATGATAAGAAATGGGGGCGTCGAAGATCATTGATAGTGTTTTAAGCTCTCGCTTAGTAGCTCCGTATCTTACTTTAGCCATCAACTCGTCTTCTCCATCATATTGAGACGTCTTACCTTCGTATTTGACCAAAGTTCGTTAGATGGGCTTATATGATGGCACTTTATGCATTCGATCGTGAACCCTCTCAAGTCATCGTCATTGAACATGAAGTCTGCCATCAGTTTTTGGTAGTTAATGTAATATGAGGCTTCAACTTTACATATGTCGTGATTGGTTCGCGGCCGTTTCCTGGTTTTTAGCCCTTGGGATACCTTAGAGTTTCCGCCGACAATAATGAAGAGAGATGGAGAATTGTCCTTTGTATGGACAGTGTTGTTGGCCACTTCGAATTTTGTCCCCTTGCTAGCTTGAGGTGATGGAAGGGCTCGCATTTTTATGGGGATGTTGGATTGACCCCCAACAATGGTGAATAGCCACTATTGTTTTACCTTGTCTGCCCGGGTATCATCATTGGGTTTATCTTCATCAACCGGGCGTGCTTCTTCTTTTTGCTCAGGCTAATGGTGGCGATCTTTTTGGAGCGATTCTTACCTCCGTTTTCTCCTCTCCTTCTTTATTATCATCACGCTTGGATCATCGATCCCCCTGCTTAGCGCGACGCCCGTCTATCCCATATTGATAGTTGACTTGGCTAGTCCCTCGAGTCTTAGTGGTTAGGGCTTGCAACGCGTCGTGCATACCAACAATGGTAGCATGCATGGCCTGCTCCCTAGTGTCGCGCTTCCAAGCCACCTTGAGTTGATCTTGCTGTAGGCGTTGTAGATGTTGTTCCAATTGTTGGAACTTTGGAGTGTTTACCAGATTATTGCCCGAAACCTTAGTCGGTTAATCAGTGTGGCCTTAACCGCTTTTCTATATGTACCACTCAGTCGGTTGTATCCGCGTTAGAGAGTAAGATAAGCCCCTCGCTCTTACTTCTTGCTCATATATTCAATGAGGTCTGTTACCTCTCTCATTCGCCTCGTCAGAGGTCTGATTGATTTTTCTAGTCCTTACCTATGTCATTTGATGCTCGACGAACCGTCTGCTCGCCCTGATGCAGTTTGCTAGGTTTACTAACCTCGTACGAACTTTGATTACCTTTCTGGAAGGTTCTATTCCCTTGGATAGACTTTGAGGATGCCAATATAATCGCCGCGCTCGCTCGCTTTTTAAGTCTATCTTATAATTAGCTCGGTTTTAACTATTGATTAAGCCTTCCGTTTATTCTTTCTTCTCGGACACCCTCTCAACTACTAGCCAGTGGATATCCCCTCATCAGTTGTCGCGACAGCAATCCTGAAAACAGGGCTTTAAAGGTTTGATGAAAAACACTTGTAACGAGTCGTGTTTGTTGATGCAATAAACCCAAGCATTCTTGGATTTTAATTATATTGCTACTTCGTGACTTTAGATTTTTTGTTTGGATCTTAAGTCATTTTGTTAATCCAAACTCATCTTTAAATTGATCATCTGATTAACTCCATTAATTAATAATTTTATAGTTATCGTCCACTTGATTACATACAATTTCTCATCAATAAGAGTTTTTATGCATTATGTAAAATATTTTTCAATTTGAATTTTATTTTATTTTGAAGAAAAAAAAGTATGATCGGAGTCGTTATTTTGAACCAAATATGTTATATAGCTAAATTGACGATCTCACACACTTAAATGCTTTATTAGTATGTTTGTCTTCTGTTTTGTTAAGCATTGTTTTGATCGAGCACTTAATTAATTCAATGACTTTACTAGAGAGAAGAGAGAAAATCATTATATCACGAGAATGACACAATCTTCATATTCATAGCTACAATTCTCATGGTGTTTCTATTATCTTTAAATACACCTGTCACATATATAAAACAAATTGTAATAAAAGTTATTCTAACAATATCTTTTATGTCATTACCAAATAAATAATTTATCTATATAATGTATCACCAAGGTTCAAGCACATAAAAAAAATAAAAATCCTAAAAGAAAAGAACACATAATTTAACGTGGTTCGACAATTGTCTACGTCCACGGGCGGTATGAGAGAAAAGTGTTTGACTATGATAGAAAAATGTTACAAATTTTCAGACTGTGTTTTTGTATAGCTATAATAGTCTATTTGTAGGGAATAAATATAAATTACTAGATAATGGCCCTAATGGGCTCATATACACAATACTAGTCCATGACACAAGACTGTACCGGTAAACACGGTACACTATCATGACATTACATAAATCTTCAAATCATACTCAGCAATATTTTTTACTTGGGGCGAATATCATTTCTTCACTATAAATAAAAAAAATTCTCTTCTTCTAGCTCACCAAATTCCCCTAAGGCATTCACTATATGTTGCAAACAAAATTCCAGTTTAGACACTCCCTAAACTTTCAAACTGATACTACCTTGCTCATTATATCTGCTCGAGTATCGTGTGTATACACTTTCTTCACATCAACAATTACCTTTGATATTATATGACGAATAAAATGATACTTGACCTCTATGTGCTTTGTATACCTGTGGTAGATCTGGTTCCTGTAAAGTGTATGGCGCTTTGACTGTCATAAAACATTTTCGTAGTAGTCTTAGCCAAACCTAAATCTGCCACTAAACCGTGCAACCGTATTGCCTCTTTAACTGCTTTTGTCATCGCCATGTACTTTGTATCTGTTGTAAATAAAGTTACAATAGCTTGTAATTGTGCTTTCCAACTAATTGCACTCCCAACTAGAGTAAATACATATCCTGGTAGAGATCTCCTTTTATCCATATCACCTGCAAAATCAGAATCAACAAAATCAACCACTGATTCCACAATATCATTCAACGATCCACCAATATCGATCTTGTTAAAATTTAAGCCAAGGTTCAAAATATTCTTTAGATACTGAAGTATCCATTTTCACTGACTGCCAATGTTCTTTCCCATGACACCCCATGTACCTTCTAATTATACTAAGTGCATCTAAAATATCAGGCGATGTGCATACCATAGCATACATTATACTACTAGTTGAACTTGAATATGTAACGTTCAATATTTGTTCCAACTCAGCATCGTTCTTGGCCACTCCTGCTGCAGACAACTTGAAATGAGTAGCAAATGGGATATTAACAGCCTTAGCATCAGATATGTTGAATCATTGTTGTATTTTCTCACTGTAGCTTCATTGAGACAAGTGTAATGATCCTACACTTTTGTTCCTGATAATCTCGATACCAAGAATCTTCTTTGCCCTACCTAGATCCTTCATCTCAAACTTAACACTAAGCTGCTTCTTTATTTTCACAATGTGTGACATACTACAAGCAGCAATAAGTATATCCTCCAAATACAACAAGTAAACATAAGACATTTAATATTTTTTGATGATACACACAATTGTCATATGGACTCCTCGTGAAACCTATTGACATCATGAATGTATCAAAACATGTGTACCATTGCATAGGTGACTGTTTTAACCATACAATGACTTTAAAGCAAACAAAACTTATCCTCCATATTAGGTTTGATAAACCCATATGGTTTTCTCATGCATATTCGCATCTCCAATTCATCATGTAGAAACACAATCTTCACATCTAACTGCTCAAGTTCTAAATCTTGCAAAACTACTATGGCTAACAAAACTCGAATCGAACTATGTTTCAACACTTGAGAAAATACTTCATTAAAGTCGATTTCTTCCATTTGAGTAATTACCTTCCTTTTTCTTGAACACCCATTTGCTGTCTACTACCTTTTGTCCTTTAGATAAGTAAAAAAGGTTCCATGTTTGATTCTTATGAAGATATTCAATCTCTTCCCCCATAACACCAATCTATCGATTTGCCTCTGAACTCGCTATAGCTTCCCTATAGTTACTAGGTTCCTACATCTCAAATTCTTCTGCAACTGACAAAGCATATTCAACTACCTTCGTATACCTTTTTGAAAGTCTAACATCTCTTATTTCTCTGTCCAATGCTATGTTATAAGGTTGTTGTTATGGTTTGGGCGCATTATTGTCACTATCATCCGATGCTGGCGCTTCACCTCCTCATTTTGGATCCACCTTAAAACCACTCAAATTATTGGACCTTCTAGGAACTGATTCTACTTCAAGCTCCACTTGTTTAGTCATAAATGATCCTGATTTGACCATTTCTCCTACTTCATCCTAACTGTCTATCAAAGCAATCTCGTTAAAAATCAGGTCCCTACCGATGAGAAAACCTGGAGACTTTGGAAAGGTACAACATAACATATATCCGTTCACTTGAGTAGTATATCCTAGAAATATGCACCTCTTTACCATTGACTCAAGCTTATCATCTCTTACATGAGCATACGTAGGACAACCGAACACTCTAAACTCTTCATAATCAACCGACGATCCAAACCAAATCTCAAAATGAGTTTTATAACCAATAGCCGTTGATGGAGACTCATTCACCAAGTAACATCCTGTATTGATAGCTTTAGCCTAAAAATCCTTTACCACAGTGGAATGCAAAAACATTCTTCGTGCCTTGTCACAAAGCGTTCTGTTCATTCTTTTGGCGACCTCATTATGTTGTGGTGTTCTAGAATAAGTTCGGCGGCGCACTATTCTCTCAGCTTCACAGATTTTGTTGAACTCACAACTGCAATATTCTAAACCAGTATTTGTCCTAAGATATTTTATTTTTCTTCCTGTTTGCTTCTCAATCATCATTTTTCATTTGACAAATGTTGAATATTTCTCGTCTTTTGTTTTTGGAAAGTAAACCCACACCGTTATTGAAAAATAATCGATCAAACTCATGTAGTATATGGCTCAGTTCTTTGATAGAATTATGTTTGGGCCCAAAACGATCTGAGTGGATATAGTTCATTTTCCTTTTAGTCATTATTACAACCGATTTTATGAATTTGACTATATTTTGTTTACCAAACACACATTGCTCACAAAATCCCAATGATTCTGCTTTAAACCTTTTCAACAAATCTCTCTTTCCGAAAGCAGCTAATCCTCTATTAGTTCATGTGACCAAGACACCAATGCCACACCTTATTTTGATCCCAAATACTTTGTTTATTACACCCTGATGATGCTACTATAGCTTAACCCATAACAACACTCCCCATGAGAATGTAAAGCCCGTTCTGCAAAATGCTTTCATACACACCATTGGGCCTTTTGTTACTTTGAATACACCGTATTCTGCATGGTACTTATAACCCTGAGAGTATAGTGTCCCAAGAGAAATTAAGTTTCTCTTTAACACATGAACATACCAACACATCATAATTCTAACAATCCAATCAAACATTCTGAGTCTGACAACACCGATACCACAAATATTCAACGAATGATTGTTCCGTAAATAGACAGTTCCCTGCATTAGCTTGTACGTATCGAACCACTTTTTAAACTAACATATGTGATATGTAACACCAGTATCGAGAACCCAAAATGTTTCCCCACAGTCTGCACTAACGGACAATACGTCTCATGTACCACTATTTTCACTATCATCAAAATCGTTCACACCTTTAGAAATGTGTGCTGCATTTTCATTTTGATTTCCCTTCTTACCATTTAGTTTTGGACAATCTTTCCTATACCTTTGATTTCGACCTCTACTTCTTTATTCTTAAAGAGCTCGCTTTGCTTCTAGATCTTCTCATAGTCATACGATAGTATCCTTCCTCTTTAGTTTGATTGTCTGGCTGCAACTATCTCAACTCCTCTGATTTCAGCGCTTCTTTGACATCTGCTAACGATAAATTATCCTTACCATACATTATGGTATCTACAAAGTTTGCATAGGGAGCTGTTAACGATATTAAGACAAACAAATCTTGATTGATGAGTCCGGATATTGTCACCACCCTTTATAAGAGCTGGACAGGGGCAGTTCAGACAACCTTCATTTGCTGAACTATCCGAACGGAACTAAAGTATTTAAAACCTAATCACTCTATGACTAAGCTGACTACTTGATTACTTAAGCTAAATGGGTCTTTAAACTCGACCCGAATCCATTTACACAACTCGAAAGCCCATGTGGCCCGAAGATAAGGGTATAAATACCCAACTACGCACATTAAATGAGGGTAATGAAAATTAAATACAACCAGGCAGCTCAATTCTCCCTCTACATTCTATCCAAACATTAAATACTCTCAAAATTCCACAAAACTCTAGACAAAATTACAAAATTACCCTCAAACAAAAATAAACCACATCAAATTGGCGACCACAGTGGGAGAGCGATGGTGCCTGAATCTAACATTCAAAACCATTAGAAAATACCAGTTCGGATGAATCTGGATGTGCCAGAAGTACCACCAGCTTTGCTCGAAGTGGTGGGAGAAAATGATGAATATACCATCGAGGAACGTGATAGATTAAAAGTTGAAATAGAAGCTCTGAGGGTAGAGAGGGCTAAGATGGGCATAAAAGAGAAATCAAAAGCGCCAGTTGCTCACCATACTGACAACCCTAGAGAGCATGAGCCCTAAAAAACCCATGTAAGTACGAAGAAGACTCATGCTAGCTCCAAAAAGTCTCACCGGTCTAAACCGGTGGAGAGCTCTGATTCAGACTCAGAATCTTCCAGCAGCTCCTCAGACGAAGATGGGGTGGAAGAATCCTTGTCATCCAACAATGATGAGGGCCGTTCTAAAAAGAAACAAAACTTGGGTAAGAAGTATTCAAGAAAAAGGGATAGGTATGGAAAGTTAAAGAGGCATATAGGCAAAGGGTCGTCTCATAGCCGGAGACACGCAGATCGGATGGTGATGGATCCTTTCGCCTTCCATGTTGAGCCAGGTATCTTTGCAACTCCTAATGAGGATGCCGTCTTCAGTCGTGGTCGGAATTGGAGACAATCTCCACTGTCCTCCAAAATCCTGTCCGGGAACCTTCCTAAGAGGTTTGACAGTACAAAAATGGAAAAATACGATGGCAGTAAAGACCCGGACAACCACTTGGAACAGTTCAAAAATTTCATGATAGATTTTGATGATAACGACAAGTTGCTTTGCAGGGCATTCTCCCAATCCTTTACGAGGAGTGCCTTGAAGTGGTATAACAGCCTACCGCAGGGGTGCATCAGAAATTTCGATACTTTTGGGTGGCCTTCCGGAGGCAGTTTGTTGGGAGTAAGAAGGTAAAGGGCAATGGAGACACAATCATCCATTATGCCCAAGAACCGAACGAAATTTTAAAAGAATACATAAGTCGCTTTGTAAACACCAAAAATGGGTTGGCTGATTGCTTTGAACAAGTAGCAATAGCTTCTCTGAGGCAGGGCTTAAACCTTGGAAACTTGGCTGACTCAGTAACCCGAAAGAAGGCCATGACGTTGGGAGGTTTGTCGAATCAAGTTGGAAAGCAGATTAACGTAGATGAAACAAAGAAAACTAGGGTGCACAGGTAGGTGAGGTCTGCTCCGGCTGCACCAAATCCAAACCAAAATCAGTCCGGAAACAAGATTAGGGAGGCCGGGCAGAGTCATAACAGAGTCAAAGCTTAGTCTCAGCCAGCAGCGCCAGCCCAGAGTCAACAATCAAGAATTAAGCGAGGGCCTTGGGTTCAACCAGAGTGGTTTGCTGAGTTGAAAGAAAATGTATCCACCATTTATGACAAAACAAAAGAAGAAGTACACTATAGAAGGCCGGCTACGTTACAATCTCCTAGGGAGAGCCGTAACAATTTCTTCTGTCAATATCATAATGATAGTGGCCATACCACCGAGGATTGTATTGCTTTGAAGCAAGAAGTCCAGAATTTGATTGAAAGAGGAAAGTTAGGAGCATATGTTAAAAGAAGAGGAGGAAATAGGCCTGATAACACTCATCGGGCTGGTCCAAATAATGCAGGCACATCGGCTCTGGAAGAGGCTATGGTGATAATCGAGAGGTTCGATGTAGAGTCAGAATACTTGGACCCTGATCCGACCCGGAATAGAGTGGGTGTTATCGCAGAACATTGCAAATCGATGTCCGGACTTATCAACTTTTATGAGTCACTAACAATTTTCGGAGGAGACACCATAACAACACCAACTGCTTCCTCAAGAAAGAGGCATGTTCATACTTTAGCTACCCAACTGGAGGGAGGCATGGCTTCCTATCAATCACAGATTCCATTTCCCTTCATTTTTTTCGATGAGGATGACTTGAGGGATATAGCTGGTCCTCATGAAGATGCTGTTGTCATAGGAGCATCCATAGGGGGCAATGACATAAGGCGAATTCTGGTGGACACCGGAAGTTCTGCCAATATTCTCTTTTTAACTTCCTACAAAAAGATGAAAAATCCAGTAGTGATTCAGCATTCGAACAGGTCAATTGTGGGTTTCACTGGAAGCTCAGCAGATGTGATCGGGGAGTTCGAGGAGGAATTTTTGTTGGGCAAAGGGCCTTTTAAGAAAATGGTTAGAATACTGTTCGTTGTGGTGGATTATCCCACTTGTTATAATGCTATTCTGGGGAGGTCTTGGCTTTCTAGGATGCATGCGGTGGCCTCAACTGTCCACCAATGTTTGAAATATGTTGTGCAAGGACAAGTGGGAGTTGTTCGGAGCAGCCAAAAGGTAGCAAGAGAGTGTTATGCAACAACACTGGCTCCCCGGACGATGGGGGCATTTTGGATTAACGAAGAATAGCAGTTTGAGGGGCTTTCTAGGGGAGAGGGTGAGATTGATGACCCTAGAGAGACCCTTGGAGTTTTAATACCGATTGAAGAAGTTGAAACACATTCTTTGGCTGAGGGAAAAATGTTAAGTTAGGGTCCAAAATGACATCGGAATTAAAGGGTAAAATGTTGAAGTTCCTAAAAGGCCATCATCATGTTTTTTCTTGGTGCAATACTGATGTTACCGGAGTACCAGCAGATATTATATCATACCAATTGTCCATCCGAAGAGACATAGCACCTGTGGTATAAAAGAGAAGAGCTTTTTCTAAGGAAAAGGCTGATATCATAGTTCAAGAAGTCGACAGGCTTACTAAAATGGGGCACATAAATGAGTCTCAGTATCCTTTATGGACAGCCAATCCGGTATTGGTAAAAAAGAAAAATAGCAAGTGGCGTATGTGTATCGATTTTATAGATCTCAACAGAGCTTGCCCAAAGGATTTATACCCAGTTCCCCGGATTGATCAGTTGGTGGATTCCACATTTACAAACAAGCTACTTTATTTTATGGATGCCTTCTCCAGGTACAATCAGATTCAAGTAGATCCAAAGGATCAGGAGCATACTACGTTTGTTACTGATAGGGGCCTTCATTGTTACAAGGTGATGCCATTTGGGTTACAAAATGCTGGGGCTACGTATCAGAGGTTGGTAAACAAAGTTTTTGCTGATCAAATTTGAAGAAATATGGAAGTATACATCGACGACATGATGGTAAAAAGTATGGACGAAGAGCTACACTTGTCAGATCTCCAAGAAACTTTTGCTAACTTGTTAAAGTAAATTTGAAACTAGACCCAGAAAAGTGTGTGTTTGGAGTACAGTCCGGAAAATTCCTGGGGTATGTGATAAGTGAGCATGGGATACAGCCTGATCCGGACCAACTTAATTCTTTGCTACATATGGAGCCTCCTCGAAATATTAAAGAAGTACAACGTTTGACTGGGAGACTGGCTGCACTAAACCGTTTTATTTCAAGATCTTCGGACAAGTGTGCCCCGTTTTTTCAAACTTTAAAAGGTGCAAAATATTTCAAATGGTCCCCACAGTATGATGAGGCTTTCGATGAGATCAAAAAGCACTTATCTTCCCCCAAGACTTTCTATAAACTCGTTAATGGCGAAACTCTCTTCGTATACTTGGCCGTTTTAGATTGTGCCATAAGTTTAGTATTGGTGAGAGAAGTAGATAATTGTCCTCGCCCGGTGTATTACATCAGTAAGAGCTTGATAGATGCAGAGAAACGCTATCTAAAGCTTGAAAAATTAGCATTAGCCCTAGTGATTGCTGCGAGGAAGATGAGGCCTTATTTTCAGGCTCATCCTATTATTGTCCGGACGTCTTTTCCCTTAAAAAATGTTCTTCAAAAGGCATACGTTTCAAGTAGAATGACTAAGTGGTCCATGGAATTAAGAGACTTCGATATTGATTTTGCTCCCCGAACAGCAATCAAAGCCCAAGCGGTGGCAGATTTCTTAGTTGAACTTCACTCAGACAGGGATACTAAGCAAACAACGGATGTGAAAAACAAAAAAGTCTGGATTGTCCGGACTGATGGTGGATCGAGTACTATGGGATGTGGGCTGGAGTATGCTTGACCTCTCCGTACGGTGACAGAATGTACCAAGCTATATGTTTTTCTTTTAGGGCTTCTAATCATGAGTCTGAATATGAAGCTGCTATAGCCGGTTTAAAGTTGGCCCTTATTTGTGGAGCCAAAAGGGTTAAGTTGATGAGCGATTCTCAGCTTATTATCCATCATGCACAAGGTCAATCCGAAGCAAAAAAGGAGCAACTGGTAAAATACTTACTTCTCCTTAAATATGTGGCACTTAATTTTAAGAGCATCGTTTATGAGCACATACCCCAAACAGAAAATATACTGGCAGATTCCTTGGCAACCATAGCCTATACTGAGTTCTACCCTTCGATTCATGTGCTGGAGTGCCTATCCATTCAATTCAGTATGAGAAAGGAAGAAGAAAGTTTCGATATACAAATAAAACAGCCTCAAGATTGGAGATTTCTTCTCCTTCAATATCTCTCAGATGGCATCTTGCCTCCAGATAAATCAATAGCAAGAAAAGTAAAGTACAAGGCTCGTAATTTTGTCATCCTAAGAGATATTCTTTATAAGAAGTCTTAGAGTAAACCCTTCTTACGATGCTTGGGGGTTGATGAATCTCAAATAGTGCTCTCCGAATTACATGATGGTAAGGGATCAGCTCACTGTGGATTCAGGGTTCTGACAAGGAGAGTTTTATTGGCTGGGTATTATTGGCCCTCTATAATACAAGATGCTAAGAAGTTGGTGAAGAGGTGTGACCCATGCCAGAGATATAGCAATGAAATTCATATCCCAACTATCCCTTTAGAGTGAATTTCTGAGCCCATACCTTTTGCTCGATGGGGGTTGGATTTAGTGGGACCTCAGCCCATGGCATCCGGAGGGCACATGACTATAATCGTTGCTATTGATTATTTTTCGAAGTGGATCAAAGCAACTCCATTGGCAGGTACAATGTAAAAAGCTGTTATAAAATTCATTTTATCCAATATGTGCTGCAGATTTGGAATTCCACAAAAGATAACAACATACAATGGACCACAGTTCGACAACAAGGAAATGGAGAGTTTCTGTACCTCCAGAGGTATACAACATTGCTTCTCCTCCCCTTTCCACCCATAAGAAAATGGTCAGGTCGAAGTGGCCAACAGGACAATACTGTCCGGTTTAAAGAAGAATCTAGAAGGGGCTGCTGGAAAGTGGCCAAGTTATTTGCAAGAGGTTCCGTGGGCTTACCGGACTACTCCCGAGGCTGCAACACAGGAGTCTCCTTTTGCTTTAGTCTATGGGATGGATGCCATAGCTCCCATAGAAGCTACTCTCCCTTCGTTTCGAATCCATAACTTCTCCGAACACGCTAACGAGGTGGCTATCAGAGGTTAGCTTGACTTAATAGAGGAAAGAAGAGTTAAGGCTCACCTTAGAGCTGTACACTATCAAGGTTTGATGAGAAGTAAATTCGCTTCTAAAATTAAGAGAATGGATTTTCAACTGAGGGATAAGGTGTTGAGAAAAGTCTTCCTACATACTAAAGAGAAGCAGTTCGGAAAATTGGCTCCAACTTGGGAAGGACCCTATGTGATCATTGAAAAACTTAAGCCTGGGACATACCCGCTCCAAGACAAAGATGGAAGAATTTGAATCACCGTTGGAATATTGAGCACCTCCGGTTGTACTTGGAATAGAAACTATGTAAATATTTACTTGTTTAAAAGATCATGTAAATATTTGGGGGCATACTCTTTCCTACCCCGGTGGCGCGGGGAGGTTTTAATGAGGTGTCCGGGCGTTTTTATAAAATTTGATGCCTTCTTAAAAATTCGGAGTGTTTTTAATTAATAGTTTCTTGTGAAATTTTTGTTTAAACACAGGCCAAATTAAATTAAAGGAGTGATGACTACGTAAACATTTGTCATCGGAGAAATTAAACACTCTCACTATAGAATGTTTATGAAATAATTAAGGGTTGTTTAAACATTAGCCACCATAATTGAAAAACTATGAAAAATGCAAAAGTTGTGCGAAATAAAGATATCCATTGAAATATATGAAGTGCCTTGGCCATCCAAGGACTTTAAGTTGTTAAAACAGAAAGATTTATCCGGACAAGGACCAGACACAGTTACAAAAAATGCCTTGGCCATCCAAGGACTTTGGTTTAATCGAAACAAAAGTAAAAAGATAGTTGATACTCTAAGACTGAGCCTTTGAAGATGGCTGAGCCTCACATGTTTTCTTCTTCTTAAGGTCATCATTTTCCTCATCTGGACTCTCCCTGATGTTCTCTTCTTCATCGGATGAGTCCGCACTGGAGTAATCATGCTTGTCTCCGTCAGCCATCGTGTAGAAGGGAAGGTCTTCATACTCTACATAGGTCCACAAATCTCCCAGATTCCTCTTCGGAAATTTCTCATGAAAGAGCAAGACCATGTCCGACTTCACTTTGGCATATATTTCTTCCTGAGTTTCTATGACTTGGTTGGTATAAGCATCAATCCTAGCTTGGATTTTTGTTTCTTACTCCCTTAGAAAATTAGTTTTTTCTTATGCAGCCTTGGACACCGAATCCTCGAGCGAGATCTTGTCATTGGTCAAAGTATGAATAACCATGTCTTTAGCCTTCACCTCCTCTTTCGAAGATAAGAGATCTTTCTCCAACTAAGATTGCTTTGTTCGGAGTTCTTTGATAGTATCTTCTAAGGAAGCTACCTTTGTGGCCCAACCCTTCTGGTTCTTCTTTAACTCCTCATTCTCCCTTTTCAAAACATCAGCGTTTTGGTTGGCAATGAAAAGGTCACCGGACAATTTCTCTTTGTCAAAATTAAGCACATTAATAATAGCTGACTGACCTCGCACTTGCTTCTCCAAACTAAGCACTGGCTGAATATTACTCAATATAGAGTGAGTTATAACATCCCTTTCACTTGAGACAGAGAAAGACTTACCATTGAAGGTAACGATGTTCGAAGTTCTCGGAGGGAGGTAAGGTCCATCAAAATCATCCTTAGGGAGGTTTTGGAAGTAAAGACCAATTTCTTCAAGACCACTAATATCAACATTATCAATGCTGATATCCCCTCCTGCACCCCCTTCCAGTTTGGAAGTCACTAGGGATGCCTTCTGCATGAGTTGGGTTTGTAGGGTCAACAGAAGGCAGGGGCTCCGGAGGCCGGGGAGAAATCTCATCACCCTTGGAGGTCTTTTTCTTTTTGGCCTCCATGTCCTTTCCCTCTACTCACCGTTTCCTATCTCTCTTAGGAACCCTTGGAGGTTTTGGAGATCCTGCCCTTTTCCTAGTACTTTCATACTCCACTACTTCTAGAAGAGCAGCATCAATCTGTCCTTGAACTGGCCCCTCTTGGTTTGTTGGAGCAGTTTCCTCCACTTCGGTGGGATTGGCTTTAACTGCACTCTGTTTGTCTTTACCTTTCTTGCCCTTCATCTTACTTGGGGCTTTGGCTCTACCAGGCTGATACAACGCCCCATCCGGTGCGTATGTTCTTTTGAGGACTACTTCCGGAGGGGGTGGGGTGGTAAGTTACTCCCAAGATAAGTCCCTCCGGTCAGTGGTATTCCAGAGGTAGGACCTTGTTAGATTGCCTCCGGTAAAGGCATTGTGGAAGCGATTCCCCCACTTCTCAGCAGTCCAAGCATTTAGCTTGGTGCAAGTGGTCTGCCCGGCCTTCGAGTTGTCACTGAAGTCCTTAGGCAGTACTACCAAGAAACAAAAGGAAAAAGACAAGTCAGATAAACGAATTTGAGAAAGATAAAGGTGGGAATGTGAGATGGGATTCTTACCATCTCTTCGCCATCTGCTGGTGAGGAGGCTCGGGTTGACACAGGCTTTAATCTTCCTCCCATTCTCCCAGGCACCACTCACAAACAAGAAATGAGTCTTCCAATTCCTCTCCGACTCAAGAAAATCATCCACTGCTTTATAATTATCACCCATGCTGAAGTGATATAAGGGAATATGGTGGTTTCTGCAGAGGCTGGCCACAGCTGCAAACTGCTCCATGGGGAGAGGAATTCCGGAGAGCCTGGAGGCCATAATACAGGCCATGATACTTGGGCAAAGTTTGATGAGGTGAAAGTATTTGAATATCTCTGGGTCTAAGGGAAACCTCAGTCCCGAGTTGAAGAGCTCAGTGAAGAAAACTATTTCACTGAGCTTGTAGTCCATCGGTGTTTCTGGGTCCAATGGGATCCTTATTTTGACATTCTCCGGGATCCCCCACTTTGTTCGCATCCGACCTAAATCGGCTGTGTGCATAAAGGCATAGTTAAGTTTTTGCAAAGCTATCAAGTATTTAACACTTACCTTGTGGAAACAAGGTCCTACTTTTCCCACAAGGCACTCCGGTAAATCTGGATGCCTTAAGCATAGTTTCTCTTTGCCTTTGTCCTTCTTGGCAGCAACAACCTCACTTGTTTGCCCGGAGACTTCAGACTCAAAGGGAGCTTCTTCAATAGAATCCTCCATCGCTTATTCCATTATCAGGGAGGGGTTTTCAGTTTTTTTTGGGTGAGGGGAGCTGAAGGTTGGCTCAGCATGCCCTCCGGACTGTTGGGCTTCACTGACTTCTTGCACTCTGACCTCCGGCTGGGGTTCAGATGCAGTGGTTTCTTTTCGGAGACTTGAACTAGATGCCTCCGGGCCAAACAGCTTGTCCTTAGGAATTCTGGTGGATGCCTCTGACCCCGTATTACTATCTTTGGCCCCTGATTTAGAAGGTGTAACTTTTGGAGCCTGCCCTTTTACCAAGCGGCCTCTTCTCCAATCTACTAACTTCTCTGGAGAGACATCAACATCCGATCCCATGGCGATAAATGGGGAAGGTTTCTTAAAACTAGTGACTACCTGCCCTGGTTCAACAGTAGGCTCTGATTCCTGAACCGATGAGCCCGAAACAATTGGTGAAAGGCTGGTTTGGAAAAACCTCCTAGGTTTAACGATTTTGGTTGAAGAAGAGCCCGAATCAGGCTTTGTGCTTGGTGTTTCTGGTTTATCAACGGGGGAAGCAGGGAGGCCGGCAGCATTACGCCTTTCTCGTTCGACCTTTTAAGTTTTTTCTAACTCTGACAAGTTAAGCCACCCACCTTTGATTAAAGCGTTCCTAGCTGTGAACATAAACTCACAACGAAAGAAGTGTTTCTTTTTTAGAGAAAGCTTTGAAGTTTAGCAGAGCAAGGATGAAGAAGAAGGTAAAATAGTAAAAGAAGTGACTAATTTATAGTAAATATGCAAAAAATGCTTTGATACCTAGGAGAATTCGAAAGGATTGCAATGATTAAGAACGACGCTGATGTCATCCTCATTAATTGAAGAGGTTGCTTTTTGGAGAAAGTGGGAGCGCCATTCTAGGGAAAAAACGGCTGATGTAGCGAACCAGAGAGAGGCACGTGTCCCATGACTTCTGGCAAAAAACCGTTTAGTTTCTAAGAACTTTTTCAGTTCAGATAAAGCTATTTACACAGTTCAAGAATCTATCCGAATATGGGTGTGACCAGCTACAAGCTATTTTTAGGTCTTTCCAAAGGCCTTTAAGCACCACCTAAAAAATGGGCTACTGATATTGTCACCACCCTTTATAAGAGCCGGACAGGGGCGATTCGGACAACATCCACTTAACCGGACAGGGGCAGTTCGGACAACCTTCATTTGCTGAACTATCCGAACGGAACTAAAGTATTTAAAACCTAATCACTCTATGACTAAGCTGACTACTTGCTTAATTAAGCTAAATGGGTCTTTAAACTCGACCAGAATCCATTTACACAACTCGAAAGCCCATGTGGCCCGAAGATAAGGGTATAAATACCCAACTACCCACACTAAATGATGGTAATGAAAATTAAATACAACCAGGCTGCTCAATTCTCCCTCTACATTCTATCCAAACATTAAATACTCTTAAAATTCCACAAAACTCTAGACAAAATTACAAAATGACCCTCAAACGAAAATAAACCACATCATTGATCATCATCCTCATTGTTGATATCAATGTTCTTCGAGTCCATTATAATTGATTTAAAATTATATAATTTTTGAGTTATGGACATACCTTCGTTTGATATGATATTATATAAGCGCTTTTTCAAGTACAATCGATTTACAACTAATTTATCTGAGTAAATATCTCCTAGCTTCTTCCACGTGCAAACAACAATCTTCTCACTACTAATATCGCTAAGAACATTGTCTTTCACACTAATTAAAATCTAGCATAAATACATTTCATAAATATTTTGCTTCTCCTATTTTTTTATCTCTTTTGATAACTTATTCTCCACAGCCTTCCACAACCCTTGCAGTACCAATGAAGATTTCAGCTTAATCTTCCACAATGCGAAGCTGTATCCCCCATCAAATGTTTCAATATTGTAGCTTGTTGCAATATACGCCATTGTGAAACCCTAATTGCAAAACCTACATTTATAATGTAGGATTTGATACCATTTTGTTATGATTTACTACACAATGTATAACCAATACTCAAGGACATAACAAAATAAAAATTATATGAGAAAAGAACATATGATTTAACGTGGTTTGACAATTGTTTATGTCCATGTGCGCCACTAAAACAAATATCTCACTGTGATAGAAAAGGGTTACAAATTTTCATATTGTGTTTTTATATAGTCATAATAGTTTATTTATAGGGAATACATATAACTTACTAGATAATGAGCCTAATGTGCTCATATACACAATACGAGTCCATGTCACAAGACTGTACCAGCATACACACTACACTGTCATGATGTTACACAATTATCTGACTCATACTCAATAGTCTACTTATATATATAATATGATCACCATGTCACCGTACACAATGCACAAACACTTATCGACAACAACGTGCCTAAACCAATTGAATATTATATCATGATAAATAATTTCATTCCATTTATGTGTTTTTAAGACCATACAATGACTTCATAAGCCTACACATCTTTGATTCATAATCAGGAAGCACAAACTGCTTGGGTTGCTGATATAAACATCATCATCGAGATATCAATTTAGAAATGTCACTTGTACGTCTATAAAAAATATTTATGGTCATTGTTCTCATAACCAGTGCACATGTGTCAAAATTATTATTATTTTTTATGTCGAAAGATATTGGCTACAAATATTAACTTGAATTCTTGAATGATACAATATATGTGAAGTAGTCTTTTGGAAATCAATTGGTCTTAAACCTAAAGATAAATGAATCAATTCTCAAATGTTTTTTTTATTAAATATACTTCATTGTTAATGATATTTTTCCAAAATACAAAACCTTGAGAAATTAATTTGTGTCTTTATAAGAGTTAGAATCTTTTTCTAAAGAAAGTACCATCATAAATTTCCAAGTGATTTTTGCAACTTTCTTCTACCGCATAAAAGCAAATCCTTTTAGAATCTTTTTCATTTCATACTAAAGCTTTAGATTGATTCTATGTTTGATTCTTATAAAGACAAAAAGATTGGTATATAAACATATGTGTTTCTTATAAAGTTCTTTCCATATTTCTCCAATTATTTAAGTCTTATCAACATTATATAATATGGACTAAAAAAAACTTATCATCTCGTGATTCAGTCATAAAATTACTCTAAATCTAAAAACTTATAAGCTCTAAAATTTATTGTATAACTAAGAAGTAAATCTTATGATTTTAGACTTAATTTTATTCTCTTTTGACCAATTTCAAAATTCTAAGTAACTCACATTCTAAAATATATAATACTTGGTTTCTTCTTTTTCATAACTAATATAAAAATATTTTGGAGTTCTTAAGAGGAATACAGTTTATAAAATGACATGATGTTAAAACAACAATACCCAACAAATTGATATACAACATAGAGCTTACTAGAATTTTATTGGTAATCTCAATTAAAGTTACTCATTTTATCACAATGTCCAAGTTGCCAAACATGGATGGAGTATCTCGTCCTCTTCGCATAAACAATAAAATTAATTTGAAAAATAATATCCTTCTATATTACTAAAAATTATTTTTAATATAGTTTCAGTTTAGTTTTCAAGTTCAGTTTGAATATCTTAAATATGTTGTTATGGAAACCATCAACACTCGATCAAGATCCCATTTAGCCCTAACAAGAATCGCTAGGACGAATCCTAGCCACTCACTTCAAATAGTGACAAACTGTTGGCGTACACATACCCGAGAGGTTGTAGGAGATAATACTAGCCTCGACTCTTACCTTATTTCAAAAACAAAGTTAACAAAAAAGTATTGAAAAACAATTAATCGCACAACAAGATATTTAACGTGGTTTGAATCATGAAGAAATCCTACATCTACGTGCAATGGACACTCCTTTTATAAATAAGTAGGTTACACAAAGACTCTCAAACACAAAGGACTCAGTTACCCGTGGTTCACAGAATCTTCTCTTTAATGTTTATCTCTCATCTCACTTATCACTCAAAATACCTAGAGCTAGTTTCTCTCTCCGAAAAATTATGCAGCTCACATCCCGTCAAACCATAAATTGCAAATTTGTATATTCTTTTATTTTGAGACCGACTATGATAAATCTTAATCCATTAATTAAGGAATATAATTACTATATATAATATAATTAATAGGAAATATAATTAATATAGAAGACCAATTTGATATAAAATCTTTCTAGATAATAGCCACATAGGTAATAGTTGTACAAATAAAATAGTCCAAGAGATTTCCTTCATTTGAGAAACATTAAGACTTGAAAAATAATTTCCTTCCTTTGATCTTTAACATTAGCAGCCTCAAGAGATTTTTAGCATTAAATGAGATCTTCCTTTCTTTGATCAACACTAATACTTGAAGAAAACTTTCTTTCATTTGGCCTTTAACTTAGAAACCTCAAGAGAGCTTTCGATTGGATGAATTACTTTCATTTTGTATCCTTCATTATGTACTTGAAGATTCACAATAGAAATAATAACGGAGGCCAGGTTATAAACCTGCTTATAACGTGTTAGATACCATAATAATCAAAATATATATTGAACAACTTGACTTTAATAAGAAAAAAGATAAGCTAAGACATATTATCTATCCTTAATTATTTTTTTCCTTTATATACTACTTATAACTTCGTCTCCTGATCCATCTTTGGATTGAAGTTTTCGAGATCTTGAAATAATAGATGGAATCACAACTTGTTTATCCTTATTTTGATGAAATCAATAATAGGTTTTAAATAATGCTCGTAGCTTAACCAACATACATAATGTTAATCATCAAGTATTAGGTGTCAAATTTTTAAGTTTATATTTTCCTTGTTTTTTTGTTAATAATTTCTTTAAAGTCATGATCTTTTCCAATATGGCTATATGTTGGTGACACTGGTAGAATGACAGTCAATGTAGGTTTTAAAGAGTTTTTAATATGATCTTAATGAGATGAATCATTAAGGGAGTTGAATATATTTCTGAACCTCTATTGTGTGTAGAGCTTGAATAATTTCATAAAATATTTCCTCTTTTGACAATAAGTTGCTTGTCAAAGGGGTTTTATTTTCTTGTAATCATATAGATTCTTGATTAATGAGTTGTTTATTACTACTAGTAGTATGTATGTTATTCTGGATAGATTTTGTGTTATGATCCTTTATTTCACTAATTACTATAGATTTTAGTTTAGAAACTTGTGTTATAGTTACTTTTACAAGTAACTGATCTTTGTTTTCCTTCTCTAAATTTGCTTTGTTTTTCAGTTCTTGTAAATTTGTTATAGATTCAGTAAGTTTTTTATTTTCATTACATTTATTCCTGTTATGACCAAGGTGAGAGAAGTCCAGACAATAAAATGGTTTTTTTACCATATATAATATCCATCTAAAATCCATATTTATCTTCAAAATCTATCCATTTTTCACTAAAAGGCTTGGATACATCCAATTCTATCCAAGCTAGACATTAATTGAATTTAGCTATATTCCTACTAGGTATCCAAACATTTAATGGTTTTCCTAAAGTTTTTACTATTGTGTATATATTATCTTCATTATATAGAAACTCATGATTTTTTCTGGGAAAGTAACTCAGACATGAGTTACATGGGATCCTTTATTGGGGTTAAAGATAGGTTCTCACTTTAGGAGTCGCATGGAATGTTGGCTAATTGGCCAAACATCCATTTTCCCATAAAATTATAAGGTCTTCTATCAGGTCTAGTTCTATGAATATATGTCTCTGGTCCAAAATAATTAGGTTAAATTCCTTAGTAAGATGAAATTTATCCATAAAAGATGGATAATTTGCATTGGTGGTCTGCCAAAGGAAAATTTTCATATTAATGTGAACATAGTATTTTCGAGTAGAAGATACTTATCTTGCCGAGAGAATTGCACTGCTTTATACTCCACCTTAGTTGAAGTACGAGTTTGTCCAGGAATGATCTCCTTATTGGTAGTTTTAGACTTTACTACTTCCCTGTACAACTTACCTTTGTTTTGTTGATGCTGATTAGCCTTTTCTTGTTCAGTGACTGGTTTTGTCTTGAGAGTAAGAAAAATTTCTCATACTTTTATGAATGACTAAGGTTTTCCATTCATTCTTATGAGTCTTTTCTTGCCTAGATGTGCTTCTTGGTGAGATGTTTTATTCCTCTAGGATCTGTGTATGAAGCTGTTGGTTTCTCTTTATAGAAATTGGTGATTTTGTACTTTCCTGATGTTGTTGTTTATCCTTTTTTCTCCATTATTTAAGTCTTAACTAAGACTAGTCCACACTGAAAGTAAAGTTGTTTCCTTACTCAATATTAGAGTATTTGTATCACTATTCTTGTATAACTAGGTCTGGAATAGTTGTTGGCTTTGTTGCTAGCTCTAAAATCTATATAATTACTTCATTGAGTTACTTTTCTGTTGACGATAAATAAAATCCTAAAACCCCTATTATTTAGTCTTGATTCTTGATATATCCCTTGAGATTCAGTTGCATATTTGAAATGGAAAAGATTCACTTTTACTATCCAAATGATGGATTCTTCAATTTAACATTCTCTTCAATGAACAGATCTTGAGATCCTTCGATATTGATTGGAAAGCTTGTTTTCCTCTTTTTATAGATTGAAGTAAACCTTGATTAAAAGTTGCTAATCTAAAAAAATAATCTTTAATTTTACTATATTGAAGAGAGTTTCTTCGATACTGTTTAAAATTTCTTCGATCTCAACGAAAACACAAAAGCCCATTCTCCTGAAACCCTAAAGCCCAGTTTCTTGAATCAGCTCTGCTTTCTGACTTGATCCATTTTACAGCTTTGTGGTTTACAAGTCCTTGAATTTAAATTCTATATACTCGTGAAAGTATTTGTAATAGTAGGGTGATAGATCTTCAAAAAGAGATAGACTACAATCTTGGAGCTTTCTCTTCAAATGAATATGGAAATCTAATTAAGATAGATGACTTAATTAATATAAAATATATAATTAATATAGAATATCCAATTGATATAGAATATCCAATTAATATAGACGATCCAATTGATATAAAATATCCAATTAATATCGAAGATATAGTTAATATAAGAAATCTAATAAATATATAAATATAATAAATATATAAATCTAATTAATATAGTAGTCTGATTTAAAAAAGAAGATTATGCTTTGATTACTTTTAGCATAGACTTAACTATTCTCCCCCTAAGGCTTATAGTAACTCAAATATCCATTACCCTGATGCTTTAACTACTTACTGAATATATAATGTCCACCTGAACGTCTGGAGTGATCAGTTCCCATGCAATCCATGAACTCTATCGAGCCAATACTTCCGAATATACCAATCTCCCGACCTCATACATCATAGAAAAAGGTAGTAACATTCATCTGACCTATCCCAATATCAGACCGAACAACACTTGACAGATGCTCCACAAGTTGAACATGCGAAACATTTGATCCTTCAAAATTTAGATCAAAACCCAAACCCAATAATAGTCGAACTTCCTTTGCAAATATCGAACCCAAACTCAACTTGAAAACATCTTCCGTAGAGGCATTCACATCTCCAACCTTATGTTCAAAATCCATATCAACTTCACCTCCACCTCCGGTACCTATTACATCTCCATGATGAACGAAAGTCCACATGCTCCTATTGACGATGATAGTTGTCCAAAACAACTTTTTCACTCAACCCCTTGTTCTGTCCATCTATTGAAACCATAAACCTTACTCTAAGTAAGTTACAACTCATCTTCTCAGCTATTCCATGCTTCGAGGTACTCTTCAAGATTATACACCTATGCATACCAAATTCAGAATAATATCTAGTGAATGATTGGTTCACTAATACCACGCCACTATTAGTCCTAAATCTCTTCATGTACTTCATGGATTGAATCTCCCTTTGCTTTGACAAGCGTTCAACTGCCTCTAGATGAATCCCAGCAGATCTATTCCCCACACTAGATGCCCTTTCTACTACAGACCCATCCGTGACTCACATTTTTTAAAGTATTTTTTAGTCCATTAGATAGCTTTAATCTAATACTTCACTCGAGGAATCCATCATTACGATTGCGTTTAACTTTACTCCAAAATCTGCGATCTTATTTTTTCTACTTTGTATTTTTTTACCAATATCTAATATTGATATTAGATCTGCATGCTCATTGCACCACTTGTTAGGGAAACCATCAATATCCGAACAATATCCGACCCAACCTTAACAAGACTCACTAGGCTGCAATACTAGCCACTCAGCCAAAACAGTAACAAATACTTGGCAAACACCTACCCAAATAGCTGTAGGAGGTAATACGAGCTTCAGATCTTACCTTATTTCAAGAACATAGTTAACAAGAAAGAACAAAAAAAGAAATCAATCGTATAACAAGAGATTTAACCTGGTCTAGATTGTGAAAAATCCTACATCCACGGGCAATGAATACTCCTTTTATAAATAAGTAAGTTACAGAAAGACACTGAAACACAAAGGACTCAATCACTCGTAATTCACAAAACCCCATCTTTAGTGCTTATCTCTCATCTCACTTATCTCTCAAGAGACCTAAAACTAGTTTTTCTCTCTGAAGAAATATGAAGCTCACATCGCTTCACGCCATAAATCACAAAGTTATATATCCTTCTATTTATAGTCCGACTATGATAAATCTTAATCCATTAATTAAGAAATCTAATTAATATAGAAAACTAAATTAATACAAGATTTAATTGATATAAAAATCTAATCAATATAGAAGATCTAAGTAATATAAAATATCTAATTAATATAAGAGACTGATTTAGAAAAGAAGATTTTGCTTCGAGTTACTCTTAACCTACACTTAACACAAACCAATATTGCATCACTTTCAGAATGACTCTAATCTTAAAATTTCTCGATGTGTACTTGTGTCTGAATTTCTACTTTCCAATTATTTTATGTAATCAGATTGCAACAACCTCCATTGCGATTAAGTATTATCACTCATCTTTTTATTAAGATGTAAAAAGTAAAATATCTTTCAATTTGTATTTTATTTTTTTATAAATATATTAAGATTTTGACATAAATGTTTGATATTCACATATTTAGATAACTATTCTTTATAGAAGAAACAACAACCTCATATATAAATAATTTTACTAATTTATTTATTCACGGTTTTGTTTAGCACTTTTGATGTTTTTTGTTTATCCGTTTAGATATTTTCTTGATAGAAACTTATATGTAAAGTTATTATAGGTACGATGCTTACAATATTTTTCTTATATTTAAAAATACGCATCACACTTCAACTATATTATATAAAAAATTATTCAAACTTGAATCTCCACACAATAAAGACCATTAAAACGTTTGTTTATATGTGAAAACTTTTTTGTCTAATGATTTGTTGTTATCCATTAAAATATTTAATATTTAGATGTTTATTATAGTGTAATTGGGTTGTCATCATTTGCAAAATATTATTTTACGACTTTTCTTCTTATTTTATAAAATGATAACTTTACCAATTTGGAGAAAATTGGTTGATAAACAATTGTAATACGCTATCACTAGAATCTTTGTAAGAGATCGGTGTGATTCTATATTGAATAAATTTCATATATACTCATGTTTAAGACTTACGTTGATAAAGGGAGATTAAAGATCTAAGAAAGTTGAGGGTGTTTTATTGATAAAGAAAGTTTCTAGGGAAGAATTGTCAATTATGTAAAGAAAAAGAACTAATGTAAAGCAAACAATAGACTTGAGGATATGACCACAATTATAAGATTGTTGAGCTATATGACCTACTATTTGTACTATAAATATACCTTCACTTTTTAAAAAAATTGAGATTGATGAATGATTAAGAAATTATTATATTGATTTTCTCTCTCTAAATACATCTTTCTCTCTCTAAAATATTGTCTAAGTAACCTGAACAATGATAAATCCCTCTAAGTATAGTTTTATACAGAAAACCTCCTCCAAAGATTTCTAGAACGATCAGTGGCGCTGTCTGTGGGAACGATTTGGTACAAGGAATCATTTTCCAAAACCAATCTAAAACAAAAACAACATCAGAAGTCTGAAGAGAATAAAATATGAGTAACGATTTGGAAAATGAAAAAGAATTTGAAGAGGTCCGCGTGCAAGATAATATAGAAACAGATCAACAACATGATGATGAACATGCTGGAGAAAGTTTGGAAGAATCTATTTTGGTAGCTCGCAGAAATGAATTATTGGAAAAATTAAAAGGTTAAACTCTGAAAGAGATGCAACGATCGCTGCTAGGAAAATTTTATATGCAATCCGAAGAGAAAATAAGAAAGAAAAAGATGAGCACGATCACTATTATCGAGTCAATAAGAAGGACATGTATCGAAGGCACTATCGAAATTCTCCGAGGATGAAGTTGAAGCCGAGGAGTCAGTATGAATCATCTGAGTCAAGTGACTATTCTGTTTATGATTGAAGTGAATTTTCGTCGGAAAGGAAGTATCACCAAAGGAAAGATGCCAGAAAAAATATACGAAGAGATATAGAAAACAGCACCGATCAAGTCATCGTACTAATGAGTTGAAAGGAAATGATCAAGTCTCTGAGGAATATGTTAACAAAGACAGTGTGAACGTATAAAATCAGTCATGGAGTCTAAATTGTGAATATCATATAAGTAACCAATACATGTTGCCTTCTGAAGAAGGTCTTTATGTGATGCTCATGAGGGACCAAGAACTAATGTTTATAGAGTGGGTCATAATTGGAGGTCATCTTCTTTGTCTGCAGAAATACTTTCTGGAAACCTTCCGAAGGATTTTGATATCTCTAAGCTAGAGAAGTTTGATGGGACTCAAGATCCAGATAACCATATTGAGCAATTTAAAAACAATTATGATTAATTTTGATGACGATGATAAATTGTTGTGCAGGACCTTTTCTCAGACTTTTAAAGGGGTCACTTCAAAGTGGTATAACAGATTACCGCAGGGTTATATTAAGTATTTCGACATGTTTTGGAATGTGTTCCGTCAACATTTTTTAGGGAGTAAAAAGTTTCGCACTAATGGAGATACTATAATATATTGTAGACAGAAGGTTTGGGAGAGTCTTTAAAATTATACCAACCATTTTGTTAAGATAAAACCGATATGGAGTATTGCAAAGACTTTGTGGCGTTGGCAACATACCGAATGAGACTTCTCCCCATAATTTTAAAAGATAAAGTGGTAGAAAGTCAAGAAATTCCATTCAGAGCTTTACTCGATCAGGTTGAGAAGAGAATTTTAGTTGAAGAAACTCAAGCATCGGAAAGAGGATCTAGCGATTAGCTGGAACAAATTCAATTATAAAGATCTGTTGCTACCGTTCAGCCACCTTGAGTTAATTCTCAGCCTAAGGTAGTAGGCCAGTATCCTCCGATACCTAGAGTTAATCAACAAATGTATAATACGCAGCAAGCAGGTAGGCCTATATTTAGCAAGTGGATTCGAACAAACTATTTTGTAGAGCTAACCGAGTGCGTGGCAACTATATTTGAAAAAACTCGTGGTCTTGTACAATTTAGAAAGCCGTTTCATATTCAAACTCCGAGGGAAAGTAGAAACAATTTGTTTTGCGGGTATCATGAGGATGTAGGTCATTATTAAAAGGAATGTATTTCTTTAAAGAAATAGATTCAAGCGTTAATTAAAAATGGGAAGCTGACAGACTTTGTAAGGAAAAATTCTACCAAAAATCTTGTGGCTAAAGAAAAGTCAAAAGATGAGGAAACTGCTTTGGTTATTTCTGAAGAGGTTGATTCTTTTGATATTTCAATAGAGTATTTGGATTCAAAAGAATACATAAATGATATCATCATGGTAGAAAAAGTTGTTCCGAGGAAAACAGTTAGTGATTTATGTGCCTATTTTGAGTGTTTAGCAATTTTCGGATGGGTATTATAGTAGGAAATCCGAACAGTTCTCGAAAAAGACATATAGTTAGTTTAACTACTCAGTTAGATATATGAGCATCAACATATCAATATCGAGCTCTCCTCCAATAATCTATTTTAGCGACAATGATGTGAGGAATGTAGCAGGACCACATAAAGATGCAGTGGTAATTGCAACTGGGATTGCTGGCGATCATGTACAGAGGGTATTTATTGATACAGTTGCTCTGCTAACATTTTATTCATGAGTACTTACAATAAGATTGTTGACCCACCTGTTATCTAATGGTTTGATAGAACGATAGTGGGCTTCATAGGAGTAAGTGCAGAAGTAGTGGGTGAATCTGAAAGTGTACTAGAATTAGGTCGAGGACCTTTCAGAAAAGAGGTTGACATTTTATTCATTGTTGTAGATGCACCCACTTCTTACAACACTATCTTGGAAGGTTTTGGTTATAAAAAATGCACGTTTTAACTTCTAAGGTACACCAATGTCTAAATTATATTATAGGGAATAATGTGGGAACAATCATAAGCAGCCAAAAAATGGTGAGAGAATGCTACCGAATTGCTTTGTCTTCCAAGCAAGTTCGAGAAAATGAGTCAAGTAAGGTATAACAGTTAATGGGGGCTTTCTCTAAGCCAACCCCTTTTGATGATCCAAGGGAGTCCCCCAGCTTGTTAATTCCTGATGAAGATTACAAAGATCATATATTTTCAGAGGGAAATGTTTTAAAATTTGGGACAAAATTATCCCCAGTTTTGAAGCAAGGATTGGTTAAATTTTTGTCAACAAAATTAGATTTATTCGCCAGGTGTTCAGAAGATGTAACCGGTGTCCCTTCAGAAGTTATTTGTCATAGGCTATCAGTTAAGAATAATTTAAGGCCGATAATTCAGAAAAGAAGACATTTTTTCTATGAGGGAGCGTTTAACCATAGTTTGGCATATACGAGAGTCTCGTTATCCGCAGTGGGTTGAAAATATAGTTTTGGTTAAAAATAAAAACGGCAAATGGAAAATGTACGTAGACTTCATGGACTTGAATAAAGCTTGTCCAAAAGATCCATTTCCAATTCCACGGATCGATCAGTTGGTAGATTCAACATCGGGGAATTAATTACTTTCTTTCATGGACGCTTTTGCTGGGTATAATCAGATTATGCCGTAAGTATTGTATTAATTTGGAAAGAAGAAAATGTCTCAAAACCGGTATATTATATTAGTATGAGTTTGTTAGATGCAGAGAAATGATATATGGAATTAGAAAAATTAGCTTTTGCGTTAGTAATTGCTGCTCGAAAAATGCGGCCATAATTTCAGGCTCATTCTATTACAGGTACAAACTTATTTTCCACTAAAAACTATACTTCAGAGACCATATATTTTGGGGAAAATGAGAAAATGGTCAGTTGAATTGGGATATTTTGATATCGAATATGAACCGAGGAGTGCGATTAAAGCCCAAGATCTAGACGATTTTTTAGTGGAATTTCATTATGACCGATCAAATATGGATGTGGACAAGGATAATTTCAAGGGTGAATGGGTAATTCGGACTGATCGAGGATCAAGTACGACTATAAATGAAGCTGGGGTTCAGTTGATTTTTCCAGAAGAAATAACAATATTTCAGGCTCTTTGATTTGGATTGAAAGCGACGAATAATGAAGCAGAATATGAAGCGGGATTAACAGGGTTAAGGCATGTACAAATTTGTGGAGCTAAAAACGTTATATTAATTAGTGACTCACAATTGATCATCAATCATGCATCTGGACAATCCAAGGCTCGAAACGATCATTTGGTTAAATATTTGAAAGCGTTAAAAGATTTATCTCTAAGTTTCGAGAGGATAAGTTATGCGCATGTTCAAAGGGAGGAAAGTTCAGTAACAGATTCTTTGGCTATAGTTTCCTATTCTGAGAATTACCCATGGATCATTACGTTGGCTACATCTTACCGTGTCATTTTACATATTTGAAATCATTAAAATATTTATCCCTAAGTTCGGAGAGGATAAGTTATGAGCATGTTCGAAGTGAGGAAAATTCGGTAGCAGATTCTTTGGCTACAACTACCTATTCTGAGAAATACCCATGGATCATTACGTTGGCTACATCTTCCTGTGTCATTTTACATATTTGAAAGCATTAAAATATTTATCCCTAAGTTCGGAGAGGATAAGTTATGAGCATGTTCGAAGGGAGGAAAATTCAGTAGCAGATTCTTTGGCTACAATTGCTTATTTTGAGAAATTCCCATGGATCATTACGTTGGAGAGTCCGTCAATCAATAAACATTCGTAGCAGATAATTAGAATTATTAGTGAAGATAGTTAAACACCTAGCAGTCACAGTAAAGATTATAGGCAAGACATGATTAAATTTAAAGAAAATGACGAATTACCAGTTGATAAGTCATTATCTAAAAATGTGCGGTTTAAATCTCACGGGTACATTGTTTTAGGGGGTCTATTGTATAAAAAATCATTTAATAGGCATTTGCTTCAGTGTTTGGGAAAGAATGAGTCAAAAATTATATTGTAAGAACTTCATGATGGGGAAGCGAGATATTTTCTTTGGGCTTGTCTTTTCTAGGAGAGCCGACAATCTCTGTAGTATTTTCGAGGAGTCCCACAGTAGTAATTTGATCTTTAAAGTTGTGAGGAACAACCAGATTAGAAGCTTCTTCAGGAGCTGATTTAGAAATAATTTTCACGTCGGAAATGGGATGATCAACTACTTTAGTAGAAAGTTTCTCTTCGGAAATAGGTGTTGCTTCATGTCTAGAGTTTCAATAGTCCTTTGCTTCTTTGGAGAAGTTGATTTCTGGTATAGTGTCCAGAGGTTTCTTGGTCATCCGGGCGACATCTTCCCGTGTCATTTTAAATATTTGAAAGCATTAAAAGATTTATCCCTAAGTTCGGAGAGGATAAGTGATAAGCGTGTTCGAAGGGAGGACAATTCAGTAGTAGATTCTTTGGGTACAATTGCTTATTCTAAGAAATACCCATGGATCATTACGTTAGAGAGTCCGCCTGTCAGTTAAATTTAGGAGCAGATAATCATGATCATTAGTGAAGATAGCCAAGGACATATCAGTGACAGTAAAGATTGGAGGCAAGATATGATTAAATTTTTAAAATATGATGAATTACCAGTTGATAAGTCATTATTTTAAAAAGTACGATTTAAAAAAGTGCGGTTTAAATCTCATGGGTACATTATTTTAGCGGTTTTATTGTATAAAAGATCATTTAATAGGCCTTTCCTTCGATATTTGGGAAAGAATGAGTCACAAATTATATTGTCAGAACTTTATGATGGGGAAGGATATGCTCACTGTGGATATAAATAATTGATAAGGAGAGTATTTATGGCTGGGTATTGTTGGCCCACGGTATCGTCCGATGCAAAAGACTTGGTTATAAAATGTGATACATGTCAAAGATATGCGAATATAATTCATAAGCCAAGAGTTCCCCTATAAAGCGTATCAGAGGCGTTTCCATTTAACCGATAGGGTATTGACCTCGTGGGTCCTCGTACAATGGCTTCCGGGGGACGACATACATTAATAGTTGCAGTGGATTATTTTTTAAATTTGGTAGAGGCAGAGTCGTTAGCAGGAGAAAAAGCCAAAGATGTCATCAGGTTCATTACTTCGAATATTTTTTGCCATTTTGGGGTCCCAATCAAAATCACTAGAGATAATGGGCCTCAGTTTGATAACAAAGAGTTAAGGAGCTTTTGTAGTTTGAGGGGGATACAATAGTGTTTCTCAACTCCATTTCACCCACAAGCAAATGGCCAGGTAGAAGTTACTAATTGGACAATTTTTGATGGGTTGAAGAAAAATCTAGACTAGAAAAGCTGGGAAATGGCCTGATTATTTACAAGAAGTTCTTTGGGCATATCGAATAACTCCTCGAACATCAACCTCAGAGTCTCCATTTGCATTAGTTTATGGGATAGATGCCGTAGTACCATCCGAGGAAATCTTCCTATCTTATCATGTTATGGCATATTATAAGGGACTCAACTATATAAGTAGGGCGGTCGAGCTTGATTTGATTGAATAGTAAAAGAAGGAGAGCACAAGTTATAGCATTTCATTATTAAACATTGATGAGAAGCAGGTATGCTCTAGAGTAAGACGAAGAAAATTTAAAGTTGGAGATAACGTATTAACAAAAGTTTTCTTCATACCAAAGAGAAACATTTTGGGAAGCTAGGTCCTAATTGGGAGGGCCCGCATGAAGTAACTGAGAAGGTAAAGTTTGGGACATACAGAATTAAAGACAAAGAAGGAAGAAATCTCAAACATTTGTGGAATATAGAACATCTCAAATTGTATTTGGAGTAAATGTAAATATGTATATATTTGATTTTTCTTTATTTTTGTGTAAAATATCGGTGGCATGCTCTTTCTTACCCTGATAGGCCGATTTATATATATACGAGTTTTTTTACTTTAAAACTTGATGATTGGACCTAATAGGTATTCCAACGAAAGTTGGTCTACAATGATTATATGTCCAACGAAAGTTGGCCTACAACGATTATATGTCCGACGAAAGTTGGCCCATAACGATTATATTCCCAACAAAATTTGGCTTACAATTATTGAGGATGGCCTGAAATTATTCAAGGAAGTAAACAAAAAGGTAAAAATATTGTGAAAATTCAGAAGTTTTCTCTGCAAAATTGCCTCGAAATTTATAAGGACTTCCAACAAAAATGCCTCAAAGTTTTAGAGGACTTTTACAAAATACATTAACTAATATAACTATTTCATCACTTAGTAGATTCAGAGGAGTCATGACCATCATATTCTGATCTATCACTTTCACTTTCAACTTCACTTTCACTATCGTTTAGCACTATCCCACGAGGGAGAAATTTGGATGGAACATGCTCCCAAAAACTCCCTATATTGAGGTCAGGATAGCATGCATGTATTTTTTGAATTAAGTCACATCTAACAGTCGAGTCCCTCGAATCCAACTTGTCCACATATTTAGCAGCATAACTTTCGACAGCGTTGAATTTCTCTTTTTCAACATTAGCCAATATGAGCTGTTATTCTTTTACTACTATTTTAAAATCCGTAAAATATCTGTTGAAACCATCTGTTGATAAACTACTAGTATTCTTATAAGCTGCGATGAGCTTATCTTTAGTTGCATTATGCTCCGCGTAAAGTTCCCTTTCATCCTCACAACACGTTTTAAGGAACAATATATAGTGTTCTGATGCAAGAAGCTTTTCGAAGATGGCGTCAGCTTGTCGTTCAAGGGTAGAATGTTCCTTCCTAAGTTCTTCAAGCTCTGATCTGACTGATGAGACTTCAGACTTGTAATGACTTCTAAGATCTTTGAGATATGTTATTTGTTTCCCAATGGTTAGAGAGGAGTGAAGAAGAACTATGATGCGAAACTCATCGGTCATTGGAATCTCAAAGGAACTTGTGGGATACCATCCTCAAAGTTTTCTATTGAACATCCTCTCGAGACCTTCAAATTTACAGGTGGGGCATTTGACGTGGATTGAGTTTGGGATAAAAATGAACTTTCTCTGGAGAGTTTTTTGTTGGAACGTTTACCTCTATTTTCGAGGGAGTAGCATTAGCAGAAGCCTCTGGAACTTCCTTTGAAATAGTCTTTAGTTTTCTATATACGTTCTTTTTGGGTGACGTTTGAATCAGAAGCTTAGAAGTTTGAACCGGAAGTTTGGGAGGAGCCACCTTTTTGGCTTTACCAACAGTATCAATATCCTTTGTTCATGCAGTCTTCCTTTTTTGAATTACTTTCTCAGGAACCTCTTTCATTTTCGAGGGCACATCTGATTCTTCGTCAAGATGACTCTTAGCCTTGTCTCTAGTGGGAAGGTAAACGACCACATCTTTCCTATCCAGCCTGTCTAAGACTTCTTGTTGAGTACATGGAGTCATGATCTCTTCCAATGATAATCGTTCCGAGGGATTAAGTCTCCAGAGACGGTCTTTGGCAAGATTTGTAGGAGTGAAACAAATTTGAAACTTGTTGAACCAAACATTTTTGGCCCACAAACTTAATTCTCAGATGACATCTTTAGTATAAGGAACTACATCGACGTACAACTTGGATATACCCCCATTGTTGGTAATAAAAAATGTTAATAATTATAAGAAGGAAGAATAAAGAATTTCGATGAGTGAAGTACCGTACCTTTGTTGGTCCATTTTAGCTTGAGCTTGTGAGGGTTATCAGGAGTATCTTTGAACCCAGTTTCCCAAATACCAGAGAAGAAGAGGAAGTGCTGCTCCCATTTTTATCTTCGTCTAAGAAATTCTTCATTACTTTGTGACTGCGTCCAAAAGTAAGAGAGTAAAAAGGGAAGTAGGGAATTTTCACTAGCCTAGAAAGACCAATTAGCTCCTCCAAGGAAGAAGGGATGCTAGAAATTCTGTAGGCCATAACACATGTCATCAAGGTGAACCACATGTTAGCATCACTTTTGGTAGGGCGAAGGTCTATCTTCGAAAAATATTCGACAAAGAAGGGATCAAGTGGATAACGAAGACCCTATTTTAGTATTTTGGTGTAAACTATTAGTTCATTATCTTTAATAGACAAAGAGGTTTCTCCGAATACTGGAAATCACATATCAATTGTTGAAGGGATTCCCCAGCGAAGCCTTTGCAACTCTTCTTCGGATGGCTCAAAGTACTTGTATGGAATATTGTGCAAGGTTAGTAAGTTTTTTTTATCAACACCCTTTAAGTTGTTTCTGAGCAAGGCTTAAATTTATGGGGGAAGCGAGATATTTTCTTTGGGATTTTCTTTTTAAGGAGACCCGACAACCTCTATAGTATATTCGAGGAGTCCCACAATAGTAATTTAATCTTTAACGTTGTGAGGAACAACAGAATGGGAAGCTTCCTCAGGAGCTGATATAGAAATATTTTTCACGTCAGAAATGGGAGGATCAACTACTATAGTAGTAATTTTCTCTTCAGAAATAACTTTTGCTTCATCTCCAGAGTTTGAATGGTCTTTTGCTTCTTTGGAGAAGTTGATTTCTGGTATAGTGTCCAGAAGTTTTTTGGTCATCCGGGAGACATCTTCCCGCGTCATTTTACATGGAGGAATTTCAGGCGTGGGTCTTGGAGTTCCCTTGAAGCTGGCAAAAGGCGTCGAGGAAGTATCATATGGAGAATCATTGGAACGCTTTGAATGTTATGTTTGTGATCTTTGTGATGTGTTTTCGCTTTGAAGAGGATCCCTTCAAACTTTTATCTTTCCCCATTATCTTTGAGTCATTCTTGTAAATTGGTAAGCAAGATTAATTGGGGGCTGAGAACCAATATCTGGGGGGAATGATAGCTATTGAATTCTCCGTGGGAGGCCAAGTACCGTAATAAAAGATCTCCGGGGGATGAGGTTCTGGTTCAACGTATAAACCAGTGGCTTTTCTTTCTTTGAATTTCTTACTGATAGTCAACCACTCCGGTATGCAGGAACTTTTTGGCATGCACAATTGATTTTCTCTCTAGAATAAGTTACTCGATTTTTCTCTCTCTAAAAGTGATGTTGGAGAAGTATGAGGGAAAAGTGATATTAGACAAGTCATAGGCTTGAGTTCACCGAGACCTAGAGAGTTAGCGAGCTTTTTGCCTAGGGGAAAACGTCCAGTGTAGGCGTAATGAATGTCTAGGGAGCTGATGCGCCATCTCTATGATATGCAGTGTAAAAATAAAGTAGCACTCTAATGGTTAGTCAAGTGACATTTGTCAAGAGGATAACAAATTTTACTGGTGGTGTCAGAAAAGATGACATCATGAATCTGTTTGAAAACGTTTTGTCTATGTAATGAAGGTTTGATCAAATCCGAGGCAATTATTTTCATTTTTTTTGCATAATTTTGAGAAAATTCGAGGAGCGAGAGTCCGACGAGTACGCATTATGCAAGATCCGATGGAATTAAGAAATACAATAGTCCTTGTGTAAAATATTTTGCAGAAGGACTGGGGGACTACTGATAAGGGGAGATTAAATATCTAAGAAAGTTGAGGGTGTTTTATTTATAAAGAAATTTTTTACCGAATAATTGTCAATTATGTAAAAAAAAGACTAATATAAAACAAACAATAGACTTGAGGATAGGACCACAATTATAAGATTGTTGTGCTTGTGAAATCTACTATTTGTACTATAAATATACCCTCCTTTTTTGGAAAAAGATTATTGATAAATGGTTAAACAATTATTATATTGATTTTCTCTCTCTAAATATGTCTTTCTCTCTCTAAAATATTGTCTAAGTCACCTGAATAACACTAAAGCACTCTATGTATAGTTATATACAGAAAAAATCCTCCAAATATTTCTGGAGCGATAATACGTGTCTAGAGTTTTGGGTTTAGACGCCGCTATAGGCTCAAACAATTGTTTGATTACTATTGATTTTTGGGTTTAGATGCCGCTGTAGGCTCAAACAATTGTTTGACTACTATAACGTAGTTGATTCATTATGTTTCCATTTGTGTTAATGATATTTGGAGAAATATGTCTTTCAAACATTCAAATTCTTACCTCATTGCATACAATGTTATGAACTCACGCTATATATTCAAACGGTAAACACATTTCTAGTTATTTAAATCCCAAAAAAACAACACCATATGCATGTGTAAGGACTAAAGACCTACCCCATAGTCAATTTATTATCTCTAGGTTGATAATCCAAGTAACTTTGGAGATTCAGAAATTTAGAATACTTAAGACACATATTTTTAGTGTTTTAAGTATTTGAGAACAATGGCTTAATTTATTAAGTGCATATGAAATATACGCCATAGTGTATAGAAGTGAATACATTATATTTTCTATGCAGCTAGCGAATTCCAATTGAGCCATCGTTCTTCCATTAGTATTTTTAAGCTTCCAAATATGATCAACTGATGTATTTGTCTCCTTGATTATTCTGGATTACTTGGATTGTCCAAGAGTATTGTTTAGTTTTTCAAAATTTTCTTATTTGAAGGTATAACATGTAAACTTATTTTTGTCATAATATTTTTCATATCAATAGTTAAAATAAGTACATGATTGATATAAATGTATATAATGGAATTTTATCAATGTTTATTTTAGTATATAAACATGTATCCATATTATTGTGCGTTAACCCACTGGATACAAAAAAATGTTCAAAATTTATAGTCATCTGTTTTTCAAGCATATAATCCTTTAACGTATTTTATTCTTTTGATTCATTATCCAAGATTACATACCACTTAGGTTGTTCCATGTATATTTTATTATTATAAAATTTATTTAGTTTTTTTTACATGCACCAATAAGTTTTTTACAAACTCATCGGGTTGTTCCTTGTATATTAGCATGTATACTTTACCATTAAGATTTTTCAACCATATAATAATTTAACAAACTATTATAATTTTGTTTACATTTATTTGTATGCTCATGGTTGTCGTAACAAGATCATATGTATAAAATTAATTGTTTTTGTTCATTTAGAAAACTTTTGAAAACCACTCTAGTTAGGAATACTTAGTCAGTTCCATATGTGTGATATTTCTTATGAAATATCCACTTATAGTCTATAGTTTTGAACTCGAAGATATTCAAACGTTTCTCAATTTTATTTTTATATAACCGAATCCATTTTTTTTGTTTTTGAAAAAACATGAAATGTCTATAAGATATTCCTTCATTGTTTGTGGTCATGGTGTAAATAAATTCTAGTTAAATCTACGAAGTAATTTCTTCATAAATTTCCTTTAAAAAAACATGAAATGTCTATAAGCTTTTCCTTTTGAAAAAACATGAAATGTTTATAAGATTTTCCTTTAGACATTAACTATTTGACTCTTACGAGGCTCGCATAATTTCTTTTCATCCAAATATCATTAACACAAGAAACTTTAACCTTAACACCTAACAAGAAATAAAAAATACATTTTAAAGAATATTTTTCAGCTAAATCATTACAACGAAACTTTAACCTTAACACCTAGTTGAGTTTTAATTTATTATTTAAAACAATTAAACACATAAAATATATTATCTTTGTTATCAAGAAAGTAGACATATTTGTATTTAAAGTACTTATTTATGAAAATTATAAAATAGCTTTTACCACTGTAGATTAAGTTAACATTATACTCACATAAAAATTAATGTGGATTAAGTCTAACAAATTTGTATTAATTTTTAATCATTTTAGATTACACACAATACATATTTATATAGATATATTTTAACTTTTATTTTATCATACTATAGTATATATGTGCAACTCTATTAAGTCAGAACATGTAATCTTTTATATGAGCGAGTATAAAAAGATTATTTATTTATTAATTAATGTTTGTACATGGTCTCAACATTCCATGACATCAATAACCTATTCCAAGAAAGGCATCCGACAAAAACAACATTCCACGAGAAATCATTGTCTGTCACATAAAGGACATTCCTATGGGTGATCATTTTCTTGCTTTCTAATTTGATATTTTTTTTATCTCCAAATTTTAATTTTTTTAGTGTTACTCATTTAGACCTCTAATAAATTTTCTTCTTCTTCAATATATATATAATATATATTTATCATGAGCAACATGCACAAAGCATATATATATATATATATATATATATATATATATATATTTATCATAATATATATATATATATAATATATATATATATATATTACCTTTCTTCTTCTTTTCTCTAAGTATCTTCAGTAGCCATTTTAGGAAGTTCAACAAACTTCGAGTCAATGGTGTAAAACACCTTTAGAGTCGTAAGTAGAAATTTTAACTTGTCTAGACGCAATATAAAGTTTGTATCGACAAATCATTTTAAATAGACAAGATCTCGATTCATCACTATTATTTCTTTCATTATCATTGTGGTACTCGTGATGTTCAATAATGTTTCTACAATATTATAAAAAACATAATTAGATGAGAAATTTTTCAATATCGATGATAGACATCATGGAAACATTTCATCGTTTAGATAGAAACATGCAAATGAGTCCAATATTTTTTGAAAATCATATCTATTATACACTTTGGTATTTTGCAGAAAAATTTATAAAATGTAGTAAACATTTTCTCTTGATACTCACATTTAGAAGCCAAAAGATTTTCAATAATTTTAGTAGATAAAAATATATAAATATATATGAGTAATAATACTTAAAGACATATATAATATTAGATACTTTTTATTTTTTAAGTCTCCTTTCGATTTATAAGTTTAAGATAATTCTTATCAAAACTCTAAGTTTATGAAATCAATACAACCAAAAGAGATAGTGAAAAATTATACATGCTTATATTCAATACAACAACATGGCTTTCTACAATGAAGTACGAGTATAATTGTCTACCCCACTTCCAATTTGTATGTTATCGCAACACTCTACCTATTGTTGTATTAAAATCATAAACTTTTTATCTTTTGATACTGATAATTATATATATAAAATCGATTAATTTAATATATTAAGAAATATATAAAATATTATGAGAGTAACAATTCATGAATAATATTAGATGTATACCGCCTTTTAGAATTCTTTCCAATTTATAAATTTAATATAACTTTTAAAACCAATGCAAGTTTACAATATGAGTACCACGATGTTGAAATCAGTACCACGATGTTGAAAGAGATCATAAAAATTATATATTTCTACAATTTATAGAGCGAGCAAAAAGATTTGAGAAACAAATATAACTATTAAACCCATTTTCAGTTTGCACGTTTTCACAATTAATAACTAATTATTACGTTAAAATATCTTGTTTCTACAATGATCGAATCTCATTAACACGATGAATTTCACAAATCTAAATGTAGTTTTTAAAATCCAATTCTATCCTTGAATCATTTTCAATCTTACATTAATGTTTTATGTTCTTAAAAATATTTTGTTACATATTATATTGTATTATATATATAGTCCTAACCAAAAATACATACTTAAAAAAATTATTAAGTAAAAAACTTATAAACTGTTATTTTTTTAAACCGTAACAATGATTTCATTATCAAAAAATATCTAACTTATTTATATGATGAAATATGTTAGGGAAAAAAAATTCTTCACACAAGATGCCAATATGATAAATGTGGATTCATGAGAAAGAATGGGGTTATTTGAATAAAAATATGACTTTTTGTATTCTTCTGCCTTCAGATGAATATTGTTAGGATGTTTCCTTTCATTTTATTTTTTTACAAGATTTATTTCTATATATTAAATCTTCACTTATTATATATTTAAATTAGGTCAAGACTATCATGAATATCGGTCGTGCCTCTTAAAGAGAATTCAAACACGTTACTCTTTATCATATTAAAATATATTACTTTATGATGCACGTTCGGATACATTTGTCTTCTCACCTCGTGTGCTTATTCGGGTCTTCATTTGTGCAAATATTATTTTCTCGACTTGTAGTACATGTAATGCTCGTCTTGAGCGTGAACATCTTCTAACATTAATTTGAGGGCTCGTCTCGGTTCTTGTTGCGTGTCGACTTATTACTCTCAGTTTCTAATATCCTTGATGCGTGTCTTGATCGCGGACATCATTTAACATTGTCTTGAGGGATTGTCTCAATTCTTTATTTTACGACAACTTTTTATTCCAGTTCATAGTATTATTAGTGCTCGTCCGATGTACTACCACACTTGTTACTTTTTTTTAAAAAAATTGTGGATGTATTTTTGCCAGCATAAGGAATATATGTTACATATATGAGATATACCATTATAAGTAGTCCCCAAAATACTTGAAGTAATTTGCGAAAGCAATTGGTTGAAAAGAGATAAATTTAGAAATATGACAAGGTAAAACGTACCTTTTAATGAGTAATATACTAGGTTAATGCTCGTACGTGGAAAGGTTCTACCACATGGCATTGATATCAGTACAGGTCACATGACGTGGGCTAAGTGACAGAACGTGTACATGTTTGTTCAGTGGCCACCGGTTGAGTTTCTTACGAATTTTTCTTTATTTTAAAAAAGAAATAAATGTGTAAAAATGGATGATTTAGAGGCGTTGATTCCCAAAGAAACCATCTATTCAAACTGAATTTAAAAAGGCATTTATATAAACTAGTATTACTTGTCAAATTTAGGATATTTCCTTGGTATTTTTCCTCTTTTTTTCGTTGAGGATACGTGTTAGCAACTATCATGTTTTTTACCATTCACGTACACTCAAGTGATCACAGATGGAAATTGACTTGTTAGGTGAGTAATTCATCGATTTTCATCTTACTTATTTATAGTATTTTTGTGACAATAATGCAGCAGAGGGCTAGAATTGTTAGTGTCAAAACTAGGAAACCTAGGTTTTGTTATAGAGGTTTGCTCGTTGTAGGGTCTCTGTCATAGTGTCTAAAAAGTTGTTGGCCAATTCGTATTGAGGGTCGTTCTTTGACTATAGGGAACGATGGTAGCTACAAGAGGGAAAGGTGCAAAAAAAGGATGTTTGTCTTTATGTAGTCAAGCTAGAAGAGAGTATGGAAATATTACACCGGTACTGTCATCAGCTACTGGTTCCCAAGTTTACATAACCAAAGATGAGCATCAGTAATTTCAAATTGACTAAGGGATTCTTGAGGAAGAGGTCACCGAGGTTCCTAAGTTTGGTGAACTGTCTCATCAGACTAGGAAATATGAAACTTGTTTCTTTACCATCATATTCCATTGCGGTTCGTGCTTGCCTTTACCCAAAATGATCATAGAATTTTTAGATGTGTTTATATATGTCCTACCCAGTTGATTATAAATAGGTGACATTGAATACTTTGCATTATGTTAAATTTACGGCTTCTCGATATCTCGTTAGACTCTACAGACTTGTTGCCTAGCTTATATGTAACCAAATTATCGAACACGTCATTTTACTATGTAATAATCCGAGATAGGAATCAAATTGTCAATCTTTCTTCGTCGAATTATCATTGAAAATATTCATTTATTTGTGTGTCCGGGAAGTGAGAGTATCCGAGTGCATTAGAGTATGACCAGGTTGAGCGGAAGTTGATGAATTTATATAAAAGAAGGTTTAAGTAACTTGTTTGTTATGATTTTGTATGATGGAAAATTCCTTTTATAGTTTTTTTATTTTGCAGAAATAAGAGATATAAGGAGCCTTGGAGGAGGGTATACGAGGTTGATTTGCCTAATTTGGTTTCAGTATTATCTGGTTTAGTATTCTTGGTATGGTCTATGGATCTTTATTTATTATTCATCGAGCTCAACTATCTTGTAGCTCGGTTGTGGTTGATTCTAGATCTTGTGATAAAGATGGGAAAGAAACTTTAGTTGCAACTTTTTTTTAAAAGCTAAAATATTTTATTAGGATATAATTGATAGGCTTACAAACATAGTACAAATCAATTAGACCTAAAAGAGGAAACATTCCCAAATTAGGAAATCTCTCCATTGATAGGCTGAAAATCATGAGAAGATGATTCTTCTTCATCAGATTTAGTTGCTAATCCAACCGATTCCATCAAAGCTTATGAATTTACTTTGTCTTTAATTTTCGGGTGAAGTAAATTTCTGGTAGTCTCGATTGAGTGAAGAACATGCATCCATTGAAAAAGTTGCTGTTTGAATGATATTGCATCCAGAAACTCACAATCCTAAAACAAATAGTAAGTTAATCTTCAGTTCGTATATATCCTATGTTTAGACTTTCCAGCAACAAAATCGCATCCAACATGGCTGGAGACTTAAAATCATTGTAATCGAATTTCATCTTACATCTTTGAGTCCATCGAGCCAACCAATCGACTGTCGATTTTATTCTCTAAATATGTGATGAATTACCATTTTACAAGTAAGTAAGAATTTAAAGGTGTTGAGAATAAGGCTTAATTTTAAAGGAAATTTCCCAGTAAAGAGCAAAAAAACAATTATTTTTGAATTGGTCTCCACACCAACTTCTTTTAGTCCTTTAATTTTGCACAGTTGGAGCCCATCGTCAATTACTCGAGCCTCAGCTTGAAGAGGAGTTAACATTTCGTAATTATTTTAATAGCCCATCACAAGGTTTCCCTGGTGATCTCTGATTATAACAACACCACTTGCTTCTCCTGAAGTGGAGAAACTAGTATCCAAGTTGATTTTGTATTGACCAGGACCTGAAAGAGTCCATTTAAGGTAAGGCATATTTTTCTTAATGCATAAATGATTAGTGCAGCCAAGAGTTATAACATCATTTTCACAGTGTTTCCAGTGCTTAACTTTTAATAGTTTTGAGTATTCTAGATTTATCAACATGTTGATAATGTATTCGATTGCTGCATTTGAGGAGGTTTGAATATGACTCATCTTTATCTTGTTTCTATGTTGCCAAATGACCCATCTTATTAGGGTAGGAAAAATTATTTTGATGTGAGTTGTGTTAGAAGCTGACCAAAACCAGGTCAAGAACATGTGCTTGACGATCATAAACCTTTGAATATCAACCCTTAGAACTCCTGTAAAATAAGACTAAATATCCCAAGCAAAAGAACAGGAGACAAAGAGATGATTTGTAGTCTCATAGTTAAAACACAACTGACATTTTGATACTAAGGTAATATGTTTAGTTTGCATAGCAGAATCAGTAGGTAGTTTATTTAGGATGAGTCTCCAGTCTATGAAGGAACACTTCCTGGGAGAAATCTGGTTCTAGAGATTACCAAATAGGGATGAACTACTTTGGGAAGTATTCGGGGCTTTGACAGTATCTTTAATATTAAAGTTACCCTCCTTAGCTAAGGTCCATATGATAATGTCATTAGCTAAACTATTGATTTTAAGTTTAGTAACTAAGTTCATGTTATAATCATTTGATATATCCTTAACCATATTCATATTCCACTAGTTAGCTTCCCATAGAGACCTTACCTTGTTACCTTTAAACTAATTATTATTTTGATTAGGAATAAGCTATATAAGAGCATGCCTACCAAACAAATTATCAAACCATATATCCATATTACCACAACTAAGAGTCCATTTGATGTGAGCTTCTGCAAATTCCCTAATTTTGACTAGCCTCTTCCAAGTTTGAGAGCCATACTTATAGTCTATCTGTAAAGGATGCTTATCTGAATAATATATGTTATGTAGAAGGTTTGCCCAGAGAGAAGTGTTTTCTTTAAACCTTATCCAGAGTTTACAAGAGAAAGTTTTTTGGATATTCATTAATCTTGGTAACATTGAGACCCCCTCTCCTCAAATGGCTTACAAATAGAAGGCCATGTAGACCAATGGGTTTTATTAGTCTTACTGCTGGGTCCCCACAAAAATCTGTTCAATAATAATTCAATCTTTGTTATAGAGACGGTCAAGGGTGTGGTGTGGAAATATATCTAAGAAAAATATTATCCTGAGATTAGAATCAGTATCCAAACAAATTCGCATCCAAAAAAGGTGGGGAGCCTTCCCACTGTAAGAATGTCGGGCATAAGAAATGAGTGGCTAAGGAGGCGAAAGTATCTCAACAGGGCCTGAGGCTGGGTAACGTGCTGCCAAGGAAGAAGAGTCGCATCTTGAATAAGAATGATGTTCCAGTGAAGAAGCAAGGTCTGTGGCGGTTGACGAGGTACCACTTCATCATGACGAGTTAGTAGATGTAGATCTGATCATTGTGGAGAAGATAAACTGGGTCATAATAGCTGGGAATAATAATGCAAAAGTTTACAAAGATAGGTTTCTCTAAAAAATCTATGAGAAATGGAAGGAAAACATTGGTTGTATGTTTCCAGTAAAAATAAGGTTGTGAGAGCAGAAAGTAGAGCTTGCTTGCGAATGATGAGCCCCCATGACTAAAAGATGAGAAATGGCAATACATGCCATGCCTCTATCGAATAGACTTGTGCTCGGACAAACGAGGTTGCAGTGGTGGGTACAATGATAGTCCAACCGCAAGGGCATCCTCATAAGAGAAATAGAAAATTATGATAATTGACGACATGGTGGTGATCAAGAATAAAGAAAATATGCATCCCGCACAATTAGGAAGCAAGTAACCAAGAAGCACTTGGACAAGCTGTTGTTGGTGTAGCGAGCCAATCTAAATAGAAGGAAGTTAATCAAGTGGCCTTGTTTAGTGGAGTATACCCAAGCGCGCCGCATGGAATTGTGCGAAGTCGAATTCTGGCGACTGTGCCACCACCAAATGCGTCTAGTGGGAGCAATCCACCTAGAGATTTTCCAGCCCTTTGGTTGCTCTTGTATTGCCAACTCAAACTGTAACCTGATACATCATACCACAATCATGAAAAAATGACAAAGATCTTGTATAGGCAGGTTAAAATGCAGCTTGAAGTATATAGGTAATATAAACTAGTTAAGAAAACTAAATAAAGTGTTTATCGTCTGGACATATACGTTTTAACTTTATATCTACAGATGCATCATAATGCTTTAGCACTGGCCTATCGACTGATGACTCCATAGGATATTAAGGCCATGGATAAATTCATCCACAAGTCGTGCGTATTTGGTTCAGGGAACGAGGTGAACAAAGAGCTAAACAAATATAAGTGTGGGTACCCCACCTTGTAACATAAAAGTTAGAAGTTGGCAAAAGGAAAAGTCGAAAGTGATTCTGGTGTGCTATTAGTTCAAACCAAACGATATTCCCTTAGTGCCTAAACGTTTGTGCTATTGGCTCAAAAAAGGACGGTAGTGGAGCAGAGTATGGATCCGTTATCATAAAATTGGAACTTGTTATCCTAACATGACAACCTCATTTCACAGAACGTGAAGCTGGTGAGGCAGAATATTGATTTGGCCAATCAACTTGATGTTTATCATCAAAGTTATATATTAAGGTTTCCTAGAACTCCGACCTTCTACAAGAAAATGTAGACTTGAGAGCCGAATTAGAGAGGGTGAAAGTGGTAAGTGAAGAGGCAGAAATGGAGTTGCATGAGGAGAATGTGAGGGAAATTATAGAGAATTAAAAAAATGTGATTGAAGATGCGCAAGGCTTGCTTATACGGGTGCTTAAAGACGCGATCCTTGACTTGTGAAGTAAGAAAAATGACATGATGCTATGATATCGAAGAAGTTGACACTAGAAGATGACTGGCTTGTCTCATCAAGTGAAGATGATGAAGAAGAAACCATCAACAAGGGACTAGGTGAAGATAACACGAACCTTGAGGTGACTTGTGATATTCCCTCGTGCAATGAGAGTGTGGTTATGAGTATAAAGAAGAGACCCCTGGTTGTGTGGTTGATGATTTCGATGAGGCCAGTGGAAGCCCAAAAATAACAATGTTGTTGTTCTCTCACTTCTTTTTGTTTGATTTTGTCTTAATACGGATAATTAACGTAATGTAGTTTTGAACACTTGGTGTTATCCATTTTAAATCTTTTGGATGAATGGTGATGTTATTTTGATTGTGCGTGAAGTCGTGCGCGTTATATGCTTGGTAGATTGTGTTATTATTGTATAAATGTTGTATTGTTGAAATAAACATAGAAATGATAAGGTAATATTTGTTGTCGATGTCGTGGGGGGTCGCTGTACATAATTGACTAGTTTTATTAATTACCTATCCTGATGATGTTTTCACCTGAGGGTTGGTATGGTTAATCAACTTTATGATATGACCCATAGGTCAGGGTATAGTATGACTACTTGTATATCCTGATGGTGTTTCCACTTTAGGGTTAGTTTAGGTGCCCAATATTGTGATTTGACTCGTAGATCAAGGCATACTATGACTACTTACATATCTTGATAGTATTTCCACCTCAGGTTGGTTTGGGTACCCAACATTGGGATTTGACCCGTATTCCACGACATAGTATGACTATTTGCATCTCCAATGGTTTTTCCACCTTAGGCATGGTTTTAATACCAAATCACTAATTTGACTCATATGTCAAGGCCTCATGGGGCAACTTTCATACCATGTTGGTTTGGAAACCGCATGCACAGTGAGGATACCAAGGTTAAAGGACACACTGAGTGTATTTATAAGGATAAATGTTTTGTGTAGTTTTGTTGTTTGTTTGCTGTAAAATTTATATGTTGTGGAGATAATGATAATGGAAATTGTAGTATATGTAGAATAATGGGATGATGACGAAATTGATAATTGGAGATGATAATATTTTAGAAAAATATTATGAATTCAATATATAAACAAGAAGTAAAACGTAAATGTGGAAAACAAATGTTTTATCCAATGCTTTTAATTACAATAGCTTTCAATGTGCCTCTTAAAAACCTTCCTTACCACTGGAAGGTATAAAGAGTGCACGCCCAAATTATAGAATGGAGGTATACAATTTGAGGTGAGTGATGTTCCACATGTGCTTAAGTGATTTTCCTTTCATGGTAGCTAGACGATATGGTCCATGATGTCCTTTGGAGATGATTTTGTATGAGCCATCCTAATTTTGAGCGAGCTTGCCCAATTGTTTTTATCCTTGGCTCCCTCAATATGTTTCTTTATGAAGAGGTCTTCTTATACCGGTATCGTGGGTATGAGGTTCGAGTCGAGTTTGATCGGTTCGAATATTGTTGAAAGCATATCTCTACTAATCTTAATAATATCTGAAGAGATTTTCAGACAACCCAAATAAAAGATTGATAGAGAAACATTAGTTGAAGTAGAACCATGACTCGGCTGCATGCCTAGTAGTTCATCTATTGGGTCTGAGGGCTCATAAGAATGACACAATTATAAGATTTGACCCATAAGACCCATGGGTCAAGGAAAAAACTATAAATACTCCAACAAAAATCATTAAGAGGGTTGGACTTTTTCAAGGAATATTAAATACAAGTACACACCTCTTTTATCTCTCTGCCTTCTACTTAGAAATTTAGTACTCTACTAATAAAATACCCAAAATACCCTCCAATTATAAATCATTAACACCCGAGTTAGGTTTTCATTACGCTTTTTCCGTGTGATGCATATACCTGAGCCTGGTCTTGACCTTTTGTAATTAAGTCGATGACCACTAGATGTTGGTCATTCTTATGTATTTCAGACTAATGGATGATTCATTGATTGGGGATGATAATTTCTACAGGAAGATGGCCTTTATACCATTGACGAGGGATAAATGGGCTTCTAAAGTGGTTAATTTTGGTGTAGTTTGATAAGCCCAAAACACCTCGACTAACTTGTCTAGCCATTTTCATTTTGCACCTTTAAGATTATTTGTCAAACAATCAAGGAGTGTTTGGTTTTCACATCTATTTATTTGTTTTCATGTGGGTAATAAGAAGTCTAGAATTTCTGCTCCATTATGTATCGTTTGTAGAACGTTGTTGACATGATATTTTGGAATTATCGCCCATTGTTAGTCAACATAATTCTAGGAATTCCAAACCTTCAAAAAATTATTTTAAAGAAATCATACATATCTCATGTTCCGGTTTTTGTAGGGGATTTGCTTCCACCGATTTGGAGAAATAATCTACAACCACGACCAAATACTATCTTTTTCCCGTAGCCATTTGTATATCGATTCCTCATTTTCCGAAAGGGCAAGAGACATTATCATTAACACCCGAGTTAAACCAAATATTATCATTAACTGAGCCTGGTCTTGACCTTTTGTAATTAAGTCGATGACCACTAGATGTTGGTCATTCTTATGTATTTCAGACTAATGGATGATTCATTGATTGGGGATGATAATTTCTACAGGGAAGATGGCCTTCATACCATTGACGAGGGATAAATGGGCTTCTAAAGTGGTTAATTTTGGTGTAGTTTGATAAGCCCAAAATACCTCGACTAACTTGTCTAACCATTTTCATTTTGCACCTTTAAGATTATTTGTCAAACAACACATCTATTTATTTGTTTTCATGTGGGTAATAAGAAGTCTAGAATTGCTGCTCCATTATGTATCGTTTGTAGAAAGTTGTTGACATGATATTTTGGAATTATCGCCCATTGTTAGTCAGTATAATTCTAGGATTTCCAAACCTTCAAAAATTATTTTAAAGAAATCATACATATCTCATGTTCCGGTTTATGTAGGGGATTCGCTTCCACCCATTTGGAGAAATAATCTACAACCACGACCAAATACTATCTTTTTCCCGTAGTCATTTGTATATCGATTCCTCATTTTCCGAAAGGGAAAGAGACATTACCAACACTCATTGGTTTGCTAAGTAGATGACTTATCTGCACGTGCTTTTTGAAAACCTCACAACTTTGGACTAAGGCTTTGGTATCGTTTACGAGTTTGGGCTACCAGAATCCTATTAAAAGAAAATAAAAAATTAAACTATGATATCCATAATGAGCCTCTACAACCACTTCATGTAGATCTGAGAGTGCTAACGTAGCCTTATTTTAGTTCAAACATCACAACATTGGCCATGTAGCACTCTTTCTATAAAGGATATTGTCGAGAATCATATACTTGGCCACGTGTAACTTTAGCCCTTTTTCCTCGACTTTATTTAAAGGAAGAATTTGATCACGTAGGTAGGATATGTACTCATGTTGCCAGTCGTGAACTCTGTTAATTGTAAATACCTCGAACTGTGGATTGGTGTCTTCCCTAGAAGGTGTATCTTGCCAAATTACGAGCAGGTTGTCTCATTGAAGGGCCACTTTTACCAAGATGTCAGCAGCTATATTTTGTAAACGGGGCACTTGCTCATATTGGATATAATCTAATTTTATTTCCCAAGTCTGTAAAGTCTTTAAGTAGCATTTTATGTTGCCTTCTTTTGGTTCGTATACACCATTTTACTGACTTACCAAGAGCTGGAATTCGGAATGAACGTGAACAATTTTTGGCTCTGCATATATGAGCCAACTTGAGCCCTCATATGAGCGCTTCATACTCAATAATTTTATTGCTGATATTGAAGCATAATATGATTGACTATCTGAGTATTAGATGCACTATCTACTTCCATAACCAATTTTTATTTCTTGTACCCATAGGTTACCCTGTTATTTTTAGCCTGAAATCTATCACTAGTGAACCCATTTATGAGGTCAACCATTCTTTGAGACCGCAATAGAAGTTTTTGTATTCCTCGTTCCACCTGAACTTCTTTGTTTTTATAAGATATAAAAAAACGTGTATTTTTTAGACGCTCGAGTGGTAAATCGTGATATGGTCGTTAAGAGAATATGAGCCTTTGAACCTTCTTGATATTTCATGGTGGATACAATGGTGAGTAACGCCCTTAGTTGCTCGGATGAGCCTTAATTCCATTCTTTTTGACGATTTACCTCATAAAATTGTCGTTTTAATCAACGATAGAGCATTTCAAAGGATTTAACTTGAGGTTGAATTTGCGTAACTGGAATTTTAATGAGAACATCAAGCTGTCTATCTTCGGTGCCACTTTTGACAATATTTTCGTCAACGTAGGTCTTCATATTTGTTCCTAGCCACTTGTCAAAGATATTTTTGATGAGCTTTTGATAGGTTGAACTATTGCTTTTAAACCAAATCGAATAAATTTATATTTGTAAAAACCTCGCTCTGTTTGGAAGACAATATGCTAATCGTCTTGTCGATTGTCGACATTGGTTCCTATGTGATTGTTGTCACCAAGTGACAATCTTCCCCCCTGTTTCATTTACTATGATTGTGCCGGTTCATTTTGAGCTAACCATGCCGCATAAAACGTCTAGTTTTTTCTTTGGCTTCCCCTGATTATACTGACCGGAATCCCTAATGGGCTTCTTGAGGCATTCTCTAAAAGAAGAGGCCCCCACTTCTTTTCTGTGCAGCCAAGTTTGTCCTACGATAGTGTTATATAAACTCGGTGTATTTTATAACATAAATGACATATGTACTGCTTTTTTATTATTCCTGTAACTAGAAGTCACCAAAACTTTAACCTCATTCACACATGTTGATGATCTACCCTCATAGATAACCAGATGTTTGTATGTTGCTTAATATGGTGGAACTTCTAGCATTTTGTCATAAATTATTTTGAAAATTATGTTAGTCGACCTGCCATTAACAACCAGAACACGAGACACTAAGAACACCCCCTGTATATCAAGATTGATGCCGAGGACATTTTTATAGGGTGTGATCACGCCCCTTTGTTTGTCAGCCTTGAATGTGAAGTCAAAGATTATCCTTTAGTAATGGTGATGTGAGGATTTGTCCACCATATAGACCTCAAGATCTTTATTATGTTTTTCCCATCATTTTGTGTTTCTCCATATAAAGTGTCCCCCCCATAGATAGTATACATCCATTTTTATTTTCCTTTATCTCGTAGGTGTTAGTCGCATTCCTTGTGACCTATTTGGTTAGTGTTTTCATCATCCCGACGCTCACTTTTTTACGTATGAAAAAATGGATGAGATCCATATTGTCGATAAGACGTTGAAATTTGTCCATTACATGCTAGTAGTCGATGGTGGAGTGCTCGTGATCGTTATGGTAAGCGAAGAGGAAACAGGGAGACCCATCGTTGCTCGGGGCTAGCATATGACGAGGTGGTTCGTACCTCATTTTTTCCTTAGTCGTATCTTAAATAACAAAGATATTTTATATCAGTGGGGTGAAAAAGTGTGCAGGTTTTCAAAGTACGCGACCCTCAATTTTCCTGGTGGAATATCAGTGGGATCTTCAAACCTAATGACGTTTCATCTAGTCTCGTCCTTCACTTTCATGTCTTGTAATGAAGATTTTGGTGGTTAGGGCATTGTATAAGAAAATGCTCCTCTCTTCTAATCCTCTACTATAACAAATTATTCTATTTTGGAAAGTATGTCACCCATAGTTTCAATTGTGAATCGTACAAAATCATCGTACAAAGACCTTTCCGAATCTAATCCTCATTAAATTGAGGCCACCAGTACATCCTCCTTGTAGGTGGAAAATGTGTCATTTTTGGTCTCTTTATTCCTAACAAAGCGATTCCTCAATGCGCTCCACATGCCTTTAAAATCACAAATCATCCCCTTCGGCAGACCATTAAACCAGTCGAGAGTGTTTCTTTTAAAATTCATAGAAAATTCTTGGCAAACTAGGATACCATTGGGGTTGAACTCCATCATCATATTTTTAAATTATTCTAGATGATGTTCAAGGTCCTCAGAGCCATCGTAAGAGTTAATCCGATACAAGTATAACTTTCTAGGCACCTTGTATTCTAAGATCTTCCTCACAAAATGATACTCGTATAGAACATAGGCCGCCATGTTTAACCTCTGACCATTGTACTTAGCCACATGTTTCCTTTTTTTATTTCATAGAGATCGTATTGATTGACTACTCCTCGCACTTGGTTCCCTTACGCTTCTTTTTTGTTTGCTCATCTCCCCCGGTTTCGCCCTCTTACTGCTTGATCTCATTTATTTCTCTCTCTCTCTCTCTCTCATTCTCTAACTGTACGACTGGCCTTACTGCCCTCCCAGTCTGAATTTATCTACTTTTTATCCTATGATAGGATCCTTTCAGTCAATAGTTGAAGTGCTTTTGTTATTTTTATTATTCTTCCCGGAACGCCGTGGTCTCTCTTGACTTACAACTAGCATTTCCTGATTTCCTCTCATCGTATTTTCTCCAACGATAATTCTAACAATTGAATATAAGATGGTGTGCCAGATATACCTTGTTTTGGGGGATTATCACCATGAGGTGGCGCGCGGTCAGCGTGAGTGACAATCATCGAATGTATATAGTCATCTTAGGGTCAGGATTTCCGAATCTGGGTTCCAGAGGTGACTCTTGCCTGAGGGTCGACGGAAATGATTTCAGCTTCCCTAATCGTATGTTGTCATCGGCTTCTAGTACTCGTAATGCTCGTATTGAGCATGTACATCATCTAACATTATTTTTTGAGGGCTCTTCTAAATTTTTATTATGTATTAACTTATTGTCCTTGGTTTGTATTATCCGTCATGTTCGTTTTATTGAAGACCTTATCTAACATTTTTAAGGGCTTCTCTTGATTTTTTGTTACACGTCGGTTTTTTTCTTTCAATTTGTAATGTCATTATCGTACGTCCAATTTACTATCATGTTTTAATGATTACCAGTTGTTTTATTAGTTATTTGTGTGTCGTATCAGTACAAGTGATAGATTCTACCCGTAGAATTCATTATCTTTATCAAACTATAATAAAATAATTATTTTATATTATTTTTATTATACAATATATTAAAAATAACAATTTATTTAGTTTTGTCCATAATTGTCTAACACAATAAAATGTTATTTTAGTTTAATTTATCTCATTTATAGATACTTAAAGAAATATACAAATATTTTATGTAATTTTCGTTCAAAATTAAATATTTATTAAATTTAAATATATTTTGTCATTTTTAATAAAAATAAATTTATTTCATCAAATTTATCAACCGTTATACATAACAAATTTTTTTTTTTCGGAGGGAACCCGCAGCCGCTACTCAGAGTGCAATGAGTGCGCACAGGGTAAATCCTCAGTCTGACGCGATAGCCTGCAAACCAACGCCAGAAGGTAAACCACACAAGGTGACAGGCTCAGCCGAAAAAGCGTATGTAGAGGGACTCGAACTCATGACCTTTTGGTTATAAGAATGTCATACCCAACCAACTCGGCTACCCCATTGGGGGCTAAAAAAAATTATGTACAACTTCAATATTTTTTTACTGGATACATTGTATTAAGTCAAAGTTTATATAGTCAAAGCGTTGTAAAAAAACTGTAAATCTATAACATACAAACGCAGTGTAAGCTTTCCCATATAGATAAATAATAACTATACTTAATATCATTAATATTTCAATGAATGAAAAGTATAAAATAATATAAATAATTTTAAAATACATATAAGTAAAAGTTATGAATTATTCAAAATTTAAAAACAAATTCAAAAACAGTTAAAGTACATTATTTAGGATTTTACCTTTTTATCTCTCTTAAAAGCCCCCAAAATCGCAAAACCTAAAGCATACCATAAATTATTTTAGATTAATTTAATAGTTGATATACACAATAAACCTTACATCGAGGTTGAGTTGAGTATAAATAAAGAAGATGATCTAAAATAAGCATCCCAAAACAAGACACAAGAACTCAAGAATATCTCAAAGGAGCAACTATGTTCTAATCGAGCATATCCAATACTTGAGCTTAAAAGCAATCGAGGACATCAAACAGGAAGAAGGCATATCCAATACCCGAGCTAGTAAGCAATCTAGTGTTCGATTGCTACTCTCCAACAAATAAATAAAAACCATATAGATCTACCAACATAACAAGATCCTACACGGAGGTGACAGGTTTACAAAAGGAAGGCTTTCTCACACTCAAAATTCTTTACGAAGACGAAGACACTCACAAAGCTATCATTTTTCAGAAATCAGATAAGGAATTTCTAATATTTTATTATAAAATTACATTAATTCTAAAATTTAGTTTTGATCGCCCCAAATTAGAAATATTTAATGCTTTTTTAGATTCTTTCAAATTCACTAGTATATATAATATATTTATATTTGATTATAGACATTTTTTATTTTTTATTGAATTTGATAATATAGATGATATTAAAAATATTTGGAGAAGAAATGTATAAAGTATTGGAAAATTCACTTTTAGGCTATTGAAATGGTCATCAACCTTCAATCCAAGACTGGACTCTCCTCAAAATCCAGTATGTTCTTTCTGAATCTAGAGAGTTCCATTTCGTTGAGTGACCTTCTAAAAAAGACCAGTATATATACAATCAATACTCTATAGCTAAAACTGTAGAGATACTTTAGCAATTTGGGTTCCTTTAAAAATCGAACAAGCTTTAATTGGTGTAAAGCCTGGCTCGTTTTAGATGTCTCAGTCCCTCTTCCCCCAAAGATAAGATAAGTTTTGGAGAAAATGATGAATTTTAGAAGGATATCACCTATGGTGATATTCCTCCACACCACTAATCATGAATACATTTAATCCACAAAGAAAAAATCTGTACTAGGATCTAAAAACAAAGATAATACTAAATTTAAAAAGTAACAGTATTTTGAGCCAAAAATCATAAAAGAAGCTCACTCTTTCTTCAAAATAAATTTGGGTTAAAAAACTAAAATATGTGATTGCTAATTCCAAACAAAATCAAACAAATGTTAAAACCAATTAACTAAAGGTAAAGGAATAACAATACGCTTCATTCCAAAACTGATTCATCTCAGTCATACTTAAACAACAACCATAATGAGAACATCAACGATAAAACAAAAAACAATGATATGACCATTAATCAATATCATTTTATAAAGGCAATACCGTGAAAATATCACAATTTTTTTTATCAAAATAAAGTAAAATAAAATGATATTATTGAGGCACTTTATACAATAGACACATGAAATTCATTTAATATATTCAAAGACTTAGACAATTCAAACATTGATCAGAATAACCCTAAACTTATAAAGTCTAATAGTTTAACCCTTACACCTGAAATAAAAAAAATAATTATGAGAAAAGAGATAAACGAACACATAAGCAAGATAATTAAAAAAACCAAAGTTAAAAATCTTAAAGGACCTTTAAGCAATAAAGCAATTAATTTTAAAAGATAATTTAAATCCTTAAATTCACTCTTGAAATGACTTTAACAATATTAAACTAGAATGCTAGGGTAATTGGAACCTTACGAAGAATAAAATCAATTGTTAAACTGGAACATAGTGGCTTCATTGCTCTTCAAGAGCCAGTGATTTCCAATTCAAATTCTGATAAAATATCGAATAAACTAGGATTCAATTATGGTTTTGTTAATATCAATAATAAAATTTGGATATATTGGAAACATCAGTTTCAAATTTAAATTCTCATATGATGGTGTGTTATACTTGTTCAAACATAGAAGTTCTAGTCACCATCATATATGCCAAATATATTAGATAAAAAATAACAGTTCTTTGGGATCACTTAAGCGATATTTATAGTACTAATCAACCTTGGTTGATTGTAGGAGGTTTCAATGAAATTACTAATGCATCTGAGCAACTGGTTTGTTCCTCTCTCAATTGGAGAGGAATGGATGACTTCAATACCATTATTATGGATTGTAATTTAGAGGATCTTAGTTATTCAAGATCCAATTACACTTAGTCCAGTAACCATAAGTGGAAACACGTTGACATAGCATTACTCAATGCTTCATAGAGGGAATCTTACGACATTACTAAAGTAAAGCATATATCCAGAACTGGCTCAGACCATTCACATCTTTGTATAACATTGTCATCATACAGAAACAAACCAAAATCTCATTTTAAAATTGAAAATATATGGATTCTCGACAATGAATTTCTAAACACAGTTGAACAAAGTTGGAAAGATTACCTGTATGGCGATCTCATATCCATTTTCTGGTTAAAGTTAAGAAGACTTTAACTCAGATTAAAATATTGAAACACTGAGGTCTTTGGAAATATTTTTTATAGTATTTCCAAAGCAGAAGATGATGCTAAATTTGTTGAATTATGTAAAGAAAATCAAATAACATGACTAATAATACGAACCTCCTATCGTGATGATCAATCCTTAATTGGTGAATCCCATGTAGATTATTTTAAATATCTCATAAGGTGCTAATTTAGTTTTCCAAAATTGGATAATTATTCTTAAATCATTCATGAGTTGATAACATGGCAAGAGAACATTTATTTAACAATAATTCCCTCTATAAATGAAATTCACACTACATTCAAAAATTTAACTCCAAATAGTATCTCTAGACCCAAAAAACATATTTTCAACTACAATTTGTCTCATCCCTAAAAACAACTTGCCTAAGACTTGACAAGAATTTAGACCCATACGCCTTTGTACTAGGCATGGGCATTTTAACTGCAACTGAAAGAACCGAACCGGACTAAACCAAAAAAAACCAAACCAAAATGGATTCGGTTCCTTCATAATACCCAAATGGTTCCAGTTTTTAATTATCCATAGTTTCCGGTTCGGAACCGAACCAAATCGAAGAACCGTGGGTACCCATTAGGAACCGAACTAATGTACTAACCCTAAATTTAACTTTATTTGGAAAGATATTTCTCTTTCTTAAAGTTAGATTCCCTTAAATCCGTCTTCCATCCATTACTTCTAATTATGTTCTTTTTAATAAACGACAACATAGTTAATTCAAAGTAGCAACATATTTACAAACTACTACGCATGTAGATAAAATAACAAAATCTCAACCTTTTTATAATCTAATAAACTTGATATCATCTCTCATTTTTCTTTATATTACTAATATTCTTCTATAATATATTAATTTTGGATATTTTATATATTTAGTATTTATTTTTCTTACAATTTAACACAATTTTATAGTACTAATTTGTAAAATGAATTTTATATTTGTTGATACTGCAGAGCATTTAAAGTATCCAAAACTATCCGATTGGAACCGAATTAAATACCCACACTGAATCAAATTGAGGAGAACCAAACCGAACCGAACCAAATTTTATTTGGTTTTTAAATGGGTACCAGTTTTGAAGAACCGAAAGAACCGAGAACCGAACCGAATCGAACTGAACCGATAAACCAAATGTCATGCCCACTTTGTACAATATTTAACAAAATATTTTTCAAGATTATTAGTAACAGACTTGATAACCTCTTACCTAAAATAATCTAAGAGGAGCATCGTGTCTTTATAGAAAACAAAAATATTCATGAAAACATCATGATTACTCACGAATTAACTCATAATCTCTCGAAAAAAACTAGAGAAAGTAACATTATATTAAATTTAGACATACCTAAGGCATTTGATAGGATTTCATTCAAATTCATATACTTTTTAATTAAATCTTTTGGATTTAATAATCAATTCTTACAGCTAATTAAAAGTGGAATTGAATATATCAATTTCTCTATAATAATTAATAGGATATCTTATGGTAATTTTAACTCTAGAAATGGTGTCAAAGAGGATGATCCTATATCACTCAGCTTGTTCATCATTGCTGGAGAATACCTCTTAAGATGTATTAGAAAACTATTTAAGCCCATAATACTATGCAATTCAAGTCCACAATATATATTAATATCCCATGAGTTGATTTTCTTGATGATGTTATAATATTCATGAATGGTTCTCTTAACGATATAAAAAATATTTTGTGATTTTCTTGACCATCACCAAGCTGTCTCTAGTCAGCAAATTAAGGAACAAAAAAAACATTTATATCTTCTTTACATATGAATGAAACAAATCTAAAGTTATTGAAAACATAACTGGATTCAAACATCTTGGAATTTTAATTAATTCAAATAATAATTCATGCCACTTTGATGACCTAATAACTAAGATTAGAAATAGAATTTTAGACTCGTACACCAAAAATTTATTTTTTTGTGGTAGATTGTTTCTTTCCCAATCCGTTATTCTTTCAACCCTAATTTACTATATATAAAGTAACCTGATACCTAAAGCTTTTATATCTTGAATAAATAACCTTATTAACAAATTCATTTGAGGTTATAACGAAAATTCAAAATTATCATATAGTCCAAATGGTCTAAACTTTGTAAACCATTTGAGAAAAATGTTTTAAATCTTAGAAATCTTAAGTACATCAAAAATTGTTTCTCATGTAACTTTGGATGAATTTAGAAAACAAAAATCTCTATGGTCCATCCTTATGCATTTTATATAGTGTCCATATGCCCTCGCTCTTCAAACTAAAACTAAACATGTTGATTTCAAAGCACGGAGAAGATTAAACAAGATAAGAGATGTAGCAAAACAATTTATATTTTGGAAGGTAGGCAATGGCCAAATTGACTTTTGGTTAGATAGATGGAATCATTTACATTCATTAATCTCTTTATCAGCTAATGAGGAAAACTCCTGGTACAATCAACTAATATCTCTAAATTTTGGTATAATGGATCCTAGATTATTGATAACTTAAACAAAATGTTACTCCATCTCATATAAGCATAATAAAAAAAACTCAGTTTAAATGAAGCCGCACAAGATACTATTTCTTTGGAATATATCTTTTAATAGCAGATTTTCTCTAAAAAGACGTGGAATTTGACAAGGCAAATGGATAATAAATTAATGGCATACAGAAAGTTATGGAATAGTATCATTCCAAATAAGTGTTCATTCACTCTTTGGAGGATTCTCAATGGTTGTTTATCTGTCGATTCAATCTTACAGACGAGAGGATTTAGCTTAGCATCTAAATGTCAAAACTATGACAATTCAAAGACTATAAACCACTTTTTTGTTTCCTATAATATTGCATGTGAAGTTTGGAAATATTTTAGAGGCCTATCTGGGATTCTAATAAGTAATTGTATGACTATTAAATTACATCATTAACATTTGGTCCATGTATTTACCAAAAATATTCATATATGAACCATTTCCCCCTCATTATATGTTAGGCTATCTGGTCTGCTAGGAATAATAGAAAACATAAAAACATCGAACAATCTTTTTAATATAATTGATAAATTCGCTCTGATTATAACCAACCTTGAATGTGCCAATTTAATAAAAAATAAATATTAGTCTGGTGACTTGAAAACAACTAACTCAATGTGATACTTTTACCATCTATATGATTCAAAAATTATTTCATATGTTAAATAACATCCTCCTCCAAATAATAGACTTAAGATTAACGGTGATGGATCTTTCTTGAATAATGGAGAATCTAGTGGTGGATTTGTTATCAGTAATGATAAAGGTGATTTATTGTTTACAATCGGTAAACTCTTTGGTAATAACACTCCTCTAATTGGTGAAACAAACGCTCTATTCGATGGCCTTCTATTATGCAAATCTAAGGAGCTAAATAACTTAGACATTGAGATTGATTCTCTTATCTTATTTGAAATTTTTAGTTATCGCAAGGCACATTGGTTCCTTTATCCGTTAATAACTATTTATAGGAAATGAATCTCTTCTCATATGACCATAAGACATATATTTAGGGATTATAATCATATTGCAAATTGGGTGGCCAAATTAGCTCTTAATTCTAAAATTAATTTTATTTTTTTCCAAGCCTCTTTCCTACTCCTCTTAATACTATAATTTTTTTGGAAACTATCAACATCGACTATCCGAGGATATCAAATTAATTGGATTCAATACTATTTTATCTTATTCTATCATCGTACTAACCTTTGTGGTCGGTTATCCTTGACCGGATATTTATTTTTGTTGCAAGATATAGTTAATCTTTCAATTTATAGGTAAAAATTCAAAAAAATAAATTGAAAAGAAACTATAAAACCCAGGATAGATGATTTGCCGCTTAAAATTGTAAACCAAAAGTTAGATAAAAAATCAATATTCATATCTTCGAGATAACCAAAATACAACAATTTTAAATTCAAAATAAATCTAATTTTGGACCTGTCGATTATTTGTTTGGCCGAATAATGTATAATATATTTTTGGCCCAAATCTCTAGTACAACTTCTATCTCTTAAATTTATGGTTTTATCAATATAATTTTATTTTGTTAAAAAATACATTAATTAAAGTTTATCTTCAATATTATATAAAAAAATATTTATTAAAAATGAGATTTAACATATTTCTCCAAAAAGTTATTAAGCACGCTTAATAGGAGATATAAGGTACACTTAATTAAGTCTAGAGCAGAAAGCCCTACATGTCATAAAGAGTAAAAAATGCTTTGCAGAGGCTTGCACTTTAGGATGACTCAAGTATTTTTAACAACTATAATTGTTTATCAACTATGATTTTGTTTATAAAAATTGGATTGTTGTCAAAACATAACATTGTTTAACGGAAAATAGGATGCTATAAAGAAAAAAATAAATTAGTTGATACGATTGACTATAACGTGTCATTTATTTATATTTATTGAAAAAATAAAAAATTAGATATGTTATTATATATTTTAATTTAATTTTCAGTTATATTTTAAAAAAAATAACAATAAACAAAATGTATAATACAAAAATTTATTCCTTCTAATTTATAAGCAACATATTATATATTTGAAAATCAATAAATTAGTTTATCTAGTCTTTAAAACAGAATGTTTAAGTTGTTGGTTGTTGTTCCTTAGTAAAATTTACTTATGTAATAGATAAAATAAAACAACACAAGGTATATACTATAATATCAAAATAAAAGTCTATTGAAACAAAGAGACTCTTTGTTTTGCCTTGCCTTGAAACTACAGATAACATCTCATGTCTATAGTTACTTACACTCATTTCGTATAACTATCTCACTTTACAATTAATGGATACAAAAAGTTACCAACCTGCTACGAATTCCTAATAAATTCTATAGTCCTAGAAGGTATTAAAATTCAAAATAAATGTTTAAACCGAACCAAATGTTAAACTTTAAACAATCTATAAAAAAATCATATTATGAAATGGAATCTTGAAAAAGTTCCGATTTCCACCCCTCTTCAACGTAGTTATCGTAAATTCACATCATGTAAAGAAGACAATTTGAATATTTTACTGGACATATTAACATAAATGCCTTTGACATAAGTTATTTTCTTTGGCCAATATAAACCATGGGTCTAGGAGGAATCTATGGACAAATCCCTATCCACTATCACCACTAGGTTTCTCAGAGAGACAAAAACTACAATTACATCAACAGTGCCATTCACATATATTATACTTAAAAGAACTTTGGAAGGTTTCTCAGAAAGACAAAAACTGCAATTACATCAACAGTGCACATATATTATATTATACTTAAAAGAACTTTGGAAAACTGTTTCTAAGCATTTCCTACAACTAGTACTTCATGTGGAGGTTGGTAAGAATTACAACCATGATGGATTACAATTGGTCTTGAACCATTAAAAAAAAAAGTCTCGTCTAGGTATATCGCACTTTGAGGTTTTGGTTAATTTGATTCCATCGGAATAATCATTGAAAAAGGTGTAATACATAAAATAGTGTTGTTTATTAGCTATGGTAGCTGTTTGTAAACTTATAATATATTAATATTTATATAAAACATCCACTTTGAGATAAGTGTTCTGACCGAAACTATAAACTTAATATCAATGAAAAACATTTCATTTTTTCTAACCGACCAATTAATATCATACGAGAATAACATAATTGAAAATTAGTGGATTTTTCTAAAGCTATTTTTTTTCTTCGATTATTTGTTAATATTATCAACAACATAATTTCACGTGAAAAACCAACCCCGTTTGGTTGGAAAAAACACAGAAGAATCGCTATTCTATTAGACGGTTTTATGAAGGATAACATAATTTATGAAGGATAACATAATTTATGAAAACAAGACGGTTTTATGAAAGATAACATATTTTATGAAAACAAGACAGAACAAGTATAATAAATATAAATAAAATAAAATATATAAGACACTAGCCACGGTGGTATAGTTCGTACAAATTCTATAACAACGAATAATAAAAACTTTTTTTATAAATAGATAGGTTAAAAAAAACTCTTAAAAATAAATGATTCAATTAACTTTTGTAACTAAGATGATATAATCCACATAATCATCTATTAAATGTTTATCTCTCAAAAACCAAGATCTATTTTATTTTTTAAGAAATATACAACTCGCGTATCATTTTTCTATAATAACAGTCGCATCACATATTGCATATATTTTTATATTTATAGGTTTAGAGAAACTCTAATTCTTCGTCTACTTTATATTAAAGCCTATTAATCAACACATGAAATAACTCCTACTCCATTAATATAGAAAATCTTATAAATATAAAATCATAATTAGTATAAAAGACACAATTAATTTTTGTAATATAATTAATATAAGAAGACTAAAATAGGATACCCAATTATTATTGTAGACCTAGACAATAGAATACTTCATTTCGCCCCAACTGTGGTGCTACGGTGTAGCTACTTCGTATCAGACTTGCTTATGAGTAGCTCGCTTCAGACCACCCATGCTTCGACTTAAACATATTTCATTCGACACAATTGTCACTATTCTTCGACAATTTGCCTTGGTCTTTAGGATCAAACATACGTCTCTGCAACTAAATCACGACACAAGCACCAAATAATTTCAACAGTTTTTCCTGATACATGTCACGACAAATCCAACACCCATTTAGTTTTACGATAATACCTCTGTTGACGAGTAATTTCTACCTTACACTTAACAACTCTCCACATAGTCTTCTAGTAACTCCGATACCTATTGCACATAATGTTATACTCTTTAGAGACTAGGTCATTTTCATCCTAGACTTGCACCTACCTCATGCAGTTTGTGATCTTTAAAATTGGCAATACCTTATTAGAGCATCCGAGGGGTTTTCCTTGCTAGCTATCTGAGCCACCTTCCATTTCTTACTCCATCACATTTTGAATGAAGTGCAGCTTAATGTCTACATGTTTAATTCCCTCATAGAACTTCGTATTTCTCATAAAATGAATAGCAATATTATCAGAAAATAACACCAGATCTTACTCCACCCCAGTGAGTTCACTAAACAATCCCTTCAACCAAACAATTTTCTTTATGACTTGCGAAGCATCCATATACTTAGATTTCGTAGAATATTGACCTTATGTATACAAGACTTCTAGCTAACCACTCTTCCAAGCACAATAAATAGATAACTAGAAATATACTTCATTTTGTCGAGGCAACCTGTATACTCGGGGTCCACATACTATTTTAATCTTATATTACTCGTATCCTTCTAATTGTCCACATACCATTTCAATATTAGCTTTCATAGAATATATCGCAATAACCTTCTGTATACAAGACTTCTAGCTAACCACTCCTTCAAGCATAATAAACAGATAATCATAAATATATTTCCTTGTGTTGAGGCAGCCTGTATACTCGGGGCTCACATACCATTTCAATATTACATTACTCATATCCTTCTGACTGTAACACTACCTTACACCAACCGATTCCTTTAAGTATCTCATGAGCCACTTAAGTGCATGTCAATACAACTTTCCCCAATTTGACATGAATTTGCTAAAAACTCTTACCACGTACGCATGATCATGTCTCATGTAAATCATATCATATATAATACTACCAATAACATTAGTATGAGTTATCTCTTGCATATACTTTTTATTTTATACTTCGGTTGATGTATGAGTTGCACTTTGATTGAATTAGGAACCAATGGAAATTCCATCGATTTCGTTTTACACATGAAGAACTTATTTAGGATCTTCTATATATATTCTTGCTGAATTAAGAATAACTAACCCTAGTCGGTTCCTCTCGATCTCAATACAAATTATCATCTTAGACTCTCTCACATCCTTCATCGTAAACCCTTCTTTCAGCTAAGTTTTTACCAATTCAATCTTCCTTCTATCTCTTCCAACTAGTAGTATGTCATCCACATACAACAAAAATATGATTTATTTTTACATGTGTGTTTCCCCATTCCCATATAAATAATTATCATAATAGCTACAAACATATTCAATGGATCTTATAAAAGTATCAAATCTTTTATTCCACCGCGTCAACGAATGTGTTATCCCATAGAGGGATTTTTTTCAACAAATACATATAACTCTTCTTCCCTGATTCAAACCTCTTCGGTTGACACATATAAATTATCTCCTTAAATTCATCATGCAGGATGGCATTAGTAACATCCACTTGGTCTAACTCATGATCAAATTTAGCGATAAGTTACAATCGATGGGAATATTTCATTGAAAACCACACCTTTTGTTTTGCATAAAATCCTTAGTCACAAGCCTAGCCTTGTATCTGGATAACTCAATACACGAATACATGGATTTATTTTGAATATTCATTTACTTTTAACCAATTACTGATTCTCCGACCACTTCACAAGAATATAGGTGTTCATCATCTTGAGAGATCTTAATTCTTCTTTTACGGTTGTAAGACACTTCTCGTTATCACTACTGTTGATAGCATCATCGTAAGTTCCAGTTTTAAAAACATTTTCATGACTTTTAATCGATAAAGCATAACCATTTATCAATACATCCATACACCCGCGATTGTTTTCTTGTTCTTAATGTTATATCCTTCACAAAATGATAATTGTCAAACTCATGTTAATGTCTCATCTGATCATCCAAACTCCGTAGAAATAAAAGACCTTCGATCCGTTTCATACTAATGTAGTGGTTAAACTTCCTATGTACGAGCCAAATCCAAACGAGAACTTAAATATTTTCCGACTAAAGTGGCTCATGCTCATTTTATATATTTGATTCATCATCAAGTTCTAATATCTTCTCGAAATTATTACGTTGAGTTTCCATCTCCTTCTTCAGCGGCATGTTCTCATCATTAAAAATCATGTACCTACTTATCAAAGTATTCTTACGTCGAGGTTCAATACACCACAACAAACACCATAAATGGACTCATGTTGATGATATATGAAGTCGTTGTAACGACTTCTCCCCATAAACTTCAACATGTACCAGCTGTATTAAGCATATATATTTCCCACTCGAGCAAGTTTGGATTTATTCTCTTAGCAAATCCCATCTTATTGAGGATCCCCACTTACAGTTTGGTGTCTAACAATGCAAAAATTTAAACAATAGTTAGTGGAGTTATTTTTTAGATATTAGAAGTCATTAGTAGTAAAAAGCTTCTTCAGTACTTTCCCAATTTTATTCTCTATCAAAGTCTTCCAGTTTACAAAAATAACAAACACTTCATCTTTGGTCTTTAAAAATAGAACATTACATTCTCGAATAACCATCAATTAGCAACATAAATTATATTGCACCACATATCGTAGGTTTGCGTGTAGGACCCTAAAGGTTTGAATAAATATAATTAAGTACTCAATTTGATGTGTGATCACTAAGCATAAACTTTACCCTTTTGCTCTTACCAAATACATAACGTTCACAAAATTTCAGCTTCTAAACTGTAGTACCATATAACAACCCATGTTTACTTAGTTCACTGAGAACCTTTTCAATTAAATATCTTATTCTATGATGCTACAACATGGTAGAATCCTTCACCAATAGTCCTACAAAGGATCCTTACAAGACCATAAGCCTGCCATCAGCACACTTTAGATTGTTAATCACTCTTTCAAGTAATGTACATAACTTGAGCCATATCATTCCAATCCTTTTGATATTGTAGGATTCGTCACTCTCTAAGATGATCTTTACGCCATCAAGTATATGTGAAGTTATGTGAAATGACGCACCCGAATCCAATATATATTTATCATTGTACCTGCAAAAATAAAGTATCATTAACCCATCAACATACTCACAATCATCAGACATCATTGTAGTATCTCCAGATTCAGTCTTCCGATAGTTATTTCTCTTTTTCAGCCAATTCCAACTAATACGTCATTTCTTCTATCATATCCAACATATCATTTTTGAACCTGTCGTATCCCTTTTGGATTTTGACCAAAAGTTTTATTTCCTCATAATTTTATCTTTCTTTTTTTTGAACGACCACTCAAAATAAAATTTGTGACTTTCAAAGTTACCCTTCAGAATGTTATTCTTTTGAAGAGCTTTTGAGTTCAAGGCGCTCTTCACTTCGACCATCATAAGGGAGTATTTCTCGTAGAGCATGGTGCTCACGAAATATCCATTCTCATTCGATAGAGAACTCAAAATGATTATTTCTTGGTCCTCTTCCTCCATATTTACACCAACTGCATCCAAGTTGAGTACGATTTGGTTGTAATAATCTAAATATATTCAGATCTATGTGCTATTATCCATAAAGAGTGCCTAAATTTATGTTTTCAGATAAAATCTGTTTGCAAAGTACTTCTACATGTAAATAACCTCCACCTGATTACATACCCTTAATATTGTAGGATCTTCAGATACTCCTCATCATAATTCATCTCTCAAACTCAATATGAGGACATTGTGAGCTTTAAACAATACCACAAGATCAAAGTGTGTAGATTTATTGTAGATAACATCCGTCAATTCATTCTATACTAAGAAAGACTTAACTTTAATTCTCCAGATGTTGAAATAATTAGATCCATTAATTTTTTCTAGGCTAAGCTTCGTGGAACTCATATTTTATAGTTTTTACTTTTTTATGTGAGATATACTTTTCTAGCTTCCAAATCTGTGAACGATCTACTTCTACTACCGTTTCCCCACTTTAATCGCACCACTTGTTTGGGAAAACTCACACAACTCTTTTATCGAGGTAAAAACCGATATACGACTACACGAACCTACCAGAAAAAATAATAATTTCCATGCCCAATACGAAGAAAAATAAGACAAAGTATAATAAAGATAAGCACACAATACAATATTTAGCATGGTTCATATTGTGAACAAATTCTACATTAACGTAAATATTCTCAAACATAATATAATGAATTGGCAATGTGTAACAAAATATGACCTGACTCGCATAACTCTCTATCAAGTATTTATCTATTCCCTCACTTATCTAATCTTTTAGGTAATATGCAGCTCACATAATCGTGTCTCTACATGCATCACATATTGCATAGAAATATCTTCTTCTATTTATAGGTTTATAAATACCTTAATCCTCCATCAGACGCTCGATATTAAATCTTATTAATCAACAATTGAAATAACTCTTACTCTATTAATATAAGTAACCTCATAAATAACATAATTAATATAGAATACTCAATTAATATATGAAGTCTAACTAATATAAGAAGACTAATATAAGATACCCAATTAATATATGAGACCTAACAAATATTAAAAAAAACCCTACTTAGGCTCAATACATATTTTCTTCGATAGTGGTCATCAATCTTCAACAACTTATCTAAACCCTTAAAATTAACAAACGTCTTAGAATTCAAGTCCAAAAAAAAATTAAACAGTTTTTGCATATTACATATCACCCGCAAATGTAATATCCATATAATCTTACAAATATATATCTTGATTAACGATTTACTTCTACCTTACCCTTACTATTTCGATAATAACTACAAAAATAAAACCAATAATAATATTAAATATTAAATAATTATATATTTTATATTTGAAAATATAAAGATAACCTGTTAGTATTTAGTTATTGTTTTATTATATTAATATATTTTTTAAAAATAATAAGTAATCAAAATGAAAAGACGAAATAAGGATACGAGAGTGTGACTGATTCATATTATTTTAAGTATAATAGAAATACTGGATAAATTTGTCGGTTATAAGTTAGATATGATATCAATTTGTCGTTTCAAGAGAAGTTTACTAGAGCACTGTATACAATATTTATCTATAGTATTAATATAATTCCAATATGACAGCTCTTGATATATATTTTTTAGTAAATAATAAAAAAAACACATTAATCTATGGAAAAGGAAAACAATTATTCATAAAACTATACACAATTTTAAATATGTTATATATAACAATTTTTATATAAAATTGTTTTTTATTAAAAATAAATAAATTTTGCAAAGGTTAAATGCATATCTTTCGAATGTTTTATTCTTGGTTTTTAAAAACTCTTCTACACAAAAAACATGCTATCATAATATTTGTTCTTTTTAAATACAAAATAAACTAACATTCAAATTAATCTTATTTAATGCTTTCTTTTAAATTATGTTTGTTTATAGTTTTGATTTCAATTATTTGAGTTTTAATATTTTTTCTTTAAAATCTTAAATTTATTAAAGTTGAGTGCTTTAAAGTAGAACTATGTATATTACAGTTTTATTAAGTTTTTTTATTTGAGATAGAATTTATTTTAGGTTAGATTCCTTCAATTACCATAAAAGGATTTATGCATATAAAGTCACACACTACATCGATCTATGTGTATGAATTTAACATTCAATATCGACATAGACAATCCACATTAGCATCTTTTTTCGATAATGTGGACATAGACAATCCGCATTAGCATCCTTTTTCGATAATGTGACAATGTGTATCGACGCAATGCTGTGACAATAATTTCTAAAAACCGCATATAATATCAACATACTTGATTGATTTATAGTTGACGACCTTTTAAATTGATATTATATGGCTACTATATCAACTGGATGAGTCCGTATTGGATGACGAATATAGAACTTTATATCGATCTAAATATTTAATATTAGTTGTAATGTTTTCCATTTTTTTTGTTGGTTGACTGTTTAAATATATGATGTTATTATTTGTTACAATAATAGATATAAGTTAGATGGAACTCCCTGTGAAGATTAGAAACTTATCTTCCTTTATGCTCATAAGCATCACAATTTTTTTTGCCAGCATTTAAGAATGTATTAAAACGAGTGTGTAGGCGATATATTAGCGGATATTTACGTAACTAATTTGGATTTGGCTAACAATATCATATGTTTTCATGGTATGTCGAAACTCTTAACATTTTATATTTTTTCTATGATGCTAGGTGACCGTGATATTTGTGAGCTTATTTGATGGCTTTAATATTTTACAACATAATCAAAGAGGTAATTTTTTATTTTTAAAAGTTTGTATAGTTTGATTTAAGACACATATACATGTGTTTGGGTCATTTGAAGAAGTTGAAATTTGTCAACTTGTGTTTTGTAATTCTTCTTAACTCAACATTTAACCATTGCAACTATAAAATTTTAATTACAAATTGATTAAATTATTGCATGGTGTTCATTGTTTGAGGCGTTACCCATAGATAGATGTTATTTGTTGGATGACAATCAATTAGACTCCAATAGTTGAAAAATTTATTAATAATTACGAAAGACTATAATGAAGATTATGATTATCTTATGGATATTCATGACTTTAATCTATTATCATTACTAGTAGATGTAAAGTACAATAAGTTTACTAGATATGCCGTCTTTATTGGAATTTAATATTTAAATACAAAATAATATAAAAATTAGTTAGGAAAATAAACTCTGAAGAAGCTTCATCGTGTAGTTAGAAGTGCTATTGGTTACGACTACAACGAAGTTCGTGCTTTATCAACATGGACATTCAAAAGATATGTCGTGTTCATTCTTTAACCATTGCATTGCCATAACAGTAGAAATTGATGGCATATGTGTTTGTGGTTTGGTTAACTTATTGTAAATATCACATAAAAACTACAAATAAATGTAAGCTTGTGACGATAATTCTCATAATCATTAATTGTTATTTCTTAATCATGGTTTGTCGTGTAAAATCTATGGATAAAAAATGAATTGAGTGAAGCATGTGAAATATTAACTTGTCTAAGGTTACACCTAACTTGTCTACATATCAACTGCTCAATTTATTACATGTTAATGAATATAATGCGTTTGAAAGGTTTAATAAGATCTTTTTCGTTGGAATGTTAGGGTTCTTAGTTTGATAATTATAAGGCTATATACAATATTAATTTTTTTTATTATTAAAATGCAGAAAGGGTTCCGCATGGCATGTCATGAGGGTTAAAAATATTTTAAAAAACGTATTTCAAAGCACAAATTTCTCTTTGATGTAAATAATGTAATTTTTGAGGATGTTTGACGTCATAAGATTTTGGGATTTATTTTTTGGGGATGTTTGACGTCATATTTTGGGATTAATAATTAGGTTTTAAGATGTAAAGTTTTCATTATCGGAGACTGGGAGATCCGAAAGATTATGATTGATGGTGGCAGCAGTGCCGACATTCTGTTCTACCCAACATTCTGTGCTATGGGAAAGAGGAAAGAGGGTCTGAGTCCGACTTCAGCCCCTTTAATTGTTGGTACCATTTTAGATGTTAAATATTTAATATAATTTATGTTACCTTTATGTGTTTGGAAAAATTTGAGGCATGAAGTTTTATTTCATCAAAATAAAATAAAAACATTGACATGCAAATTAAATAAAAGTTGGATAACTAATTCTAAAAAGGACTTGAATCTGATATTGAGTCACTATGTTGATATCATTTATCCGTTAAAAACAAACTTGCATATGATTTCCACTCGCAACATCGACCTCATATGTAAGTTTAAGGATCTATTATCGATTCCTCATATCGACTTTCATACAAAAACCTCCATCATACTTATAACAATTATGTTACTAGGAGAAAATAATATTGATATATAGAACAATATTTGTGGTTTATTCTATGGATCCTATGTCAAATTGTAATGATGACATTAGCTACAAATTCATAATTTTTACTAACACAAAATAACGACATTTGAGGTCAACATTAGTAGACGTAGGCCACTCTTATATATGGCATTATATTAGATTTCTTGTGACTTTAGATTATTGGTCAAAGTTTCTAACTTTTTCTCTCCTATAATGTTTTAACTAAATTTTACCCTCATCACATTATGTTATTATACTGTGCTTGTTTGTGGTTGTTGTTTTATTATTATATTTAAATATTTGAAATTTAAAGAATGACGTTAAATAAATAGACTAAGGAATAACATAGTTTATAAATAAAAATAAAAAATTACTGAAGTTAGATAAAATAAAGAAACAACAAACTTAAGTTACAAAAACTCTATGAACTTTTCATATTTTTAGGAATCTTATTATATAATAGATTCATACATGAAAAAAACCTCGCCTATACAAAAAATATTTCCAACCAATATGACGAGATATATCAATGCGTTGAGATGGATCTTAACGTGTAAATTTGTAACGAATTATATTATAAAAACTTCAATGAATTTAATGAATAACTCAAATCACATAGTTACTTATTTTGATGAAATGACTCTGGTTCACATATTTAATAAAAACATTTTTTCTTTCTCATACAAGGGGAAAAATACATTTGATAGGTAAAAAGGTCAACGAGACACTTACACTATATATATATAATTAAGCATGTTTGTAATGACAAAACAACTACGTGACACTGAAATCCAGCTCTCTAAACCATCAATTAAATAAGAGAATTTAACCGCTTTATTTATTCATCTATTTTTTTTTCGACTACCGCAAACATATTCATAAAAAGAAAGTCTAATAGGATTTTTCTTATTTGTCTTTCCCTCACCCGCCACCATGAATCTTGACAACCGAACAAATAGTAAGTTATATCCTTAAATCCACAATAGTCATCTATTTTTCTATATGTTACCTCCGAAATGAACTGAATCATAAATGGGGATATATGGACTTTAAACAACAAGTCCTCTTTAAATTGTTGATTAGTTTTTTGTTTTTTCTATATTGCACTATAAATGTTACGTATTTTAAATACGTTTCTGGGTTTCTCATTTCTCAAACCGGGCAAAACTTCCCGAGGATGAGAACCATCCGTAGATAATTTCAGAATGAATGCTTCTTCGTCTATTTTTAACATTTTGAGTCTAGAACATCATACTAACAATTCGGAAGGGTCATGATTATGTTTCATGCATATTAATCTTAGAGTTCATAATCTATTTGTTACCTTCAACTCGTTGTTTTATATACGGTCTAGATATCTTGTAAGCAAACATCAATCTCTGAGATCTTCCAATCAGTCTCTCATATAAAAAAATCTTAACTATTATGTATCCCATGCATTTTATCCATTCTTGAAGTTCATGTTTACTATATTTTTTACTACTCACGAAACATGCGAAAACTGTTTGAAAATATCTAGTTGTGTATTGGTTTTGATTACCGACAAAAGAAAAATAGTTTTATTAATCACTAATACAATATGGATGTATTGTAACACATCGACACTGATAGAGGTATTGACGTAAAACGTAGACATCAACCGCAAAATATGGTTGTTATTGTCAACAATGTACATTGACGTGTACGACTATGTCAACATGACTCGTCAACATTGGTTTCCAAAGATGACATTGAATGTCGATGTGCCACGTCCATCTCACCATCCGCGTTGACGTACCACGTTAAAATTTTGGAATTGCAAAATTGATCCCTACTTGATCATATGTTCCACATCACTATATATGGAAAAAATATTTCAACTAGTATGAGCATGTTAGGAGTGTACCAAAGGTAAAATCGTGGGGGCCTTAAAGCCTAAAGCAGGAATTATCATGCTAGTGAGGAATATTTAGTCCATGTTTATATATTATTTTCCACATCTCATTGTCGATATCGACGTATTCTGTTGACAATGATGGATAAATTGATGCTAGAGATAAATATATATTTTTATTTGTGATTGAACGATCTTCTTTGAACTTCATTCTATCTTTTTCTTTGATTTTTGTAAATTTTTAATTTTTATTTATTTTCAATAAATATAAGTATAATTAAAGCTAATTATAAATTAAATTGATTTTAAAAAAAATAAGACGAATAATCTAACATCGTAAATTGATTACAACTTTAAAAAATTAATCTTTTCAATTCGATAAAAAACATATTACATAATAACCATAAGATTATATGCATACTCACTTAAACATTCTTTGAATGAATAGATGTATTAGATATCATAGATTAAATGATGCTGCTGGTAAAAATTACATTCTATTACCATTTACCAATCAAATGGTGGAAAGATAGTCGAACAAAACAACCGAAAAAAAATAATTCTCACATGCTTATAGGTTACATCGAGAAGAGGTAATTTTCATTTTTTTGTGATTATTTCTACCATCGTTTAACAAATATATAATTTTATTGCATTATAATGATGATAGTAACTTAGTTTTAAATTGGAAAAATTATATAAGATTCGATATTAAATTATATAACCATTAGATAATCAAGAGATATCATATTAAATTGTCTAACCTTTAGATAATTTTTCATTGTTTTAGTTTTTTAATAAGCATATATTATTTAATAGATATCAAAATGATTATATACATTGATCATGAAAAATAATACCTCCAATTGTTTTATAGAATCATGGTTATGATCTTGGATATTATTTTTGCATAATTTTAATTTGAACATCAAAGATAAATAAAATTAAAGAACATGATTGTTAACAATTTATTTTCTACTCAAATCTAGTGAAAATAATCAAGGTCCATCAATAAAAAAAAATTAGATGAGCAATTGCTATCCATCATCGTAGACTCATGGTTTGTCAATATTCCAAAATATCTTGTTTCAAATATGATATCCATGAAGGATATTTTTTCAAAATCTTAAATATTATTTTTGAGATGATCAATACTGATAGTGATAAATCTGATTTAAAGGGTATTTTAGTAATATATGAATGTGTAATAAATGTAGGATAGAGAGTAGAAATATAATTAAGCTACTTCATTTATTATTTAGAGAGATAAAGTTTCATCCTCTTAAATGCGTTCTAAAAAGAATTTATAGGCTAACTTTAGCCTAAATCGGTCGAACTACATTCATCGACCAAACCTAAAGTTCGAAAATCTCATTTGGTCCATTAACCGTTAATAATATAAAATAAATAAATAAGTAAATAATTTTTTATAAAAAATAATAGTTAATATAAATAACAAAAAGGGTTTTAGCCTTTGGTCCGAAATGTCCGTCGAAGATTTTTACCTCATCATATATCCCTCTTAGTCCTCTCAGATATATTTTGGAAAGGGTAACTAAAAAATCATCTGAAACGAGTTTCTTCTATCTTTCCAAATACAACTCTTGAGAGTTTAAATTTGATAGGAAACACATTCAAACTGCATCCGACGACATCGTTCGGATATGGTTGTTGTTTAAATATATGTTTTTACCAAATCGTACTATTTGACACGTGTCATTATTTGATTAGACACGCGATTTTGCTTTGGCATTGGTGAGGCAAACCAACAGTTGAACATGTTTCCATTCCTGTAAGAATTATATTTGTTTATAGCATTTCCATTTCCATAATAGGGAACGTAACGCTCTTCTACAGTCTCTTTTTTATTAGTCCCCTTTTCACTTTTTTAGTTTAGTGAATTTTAGAGAGAGAAACTTCACTTTTTAGAGATAGAATATGTTCCCTATCATCATTGTAAAACTAATTGTCGGTCATATATTATTTTCTCCCATCCTTTTCGCCACCGCGAATTCTATCTCCAATGATATTCAGATGTTTGCATGGTCAACGTTAAAAATGATTTAATCAAGAACAGTTGGTTGAATCTGTCCAAACTAGACATAGAGAAAAAGAAAGCTCGGATTGTGTTGGGTTACCTGCCTCCGAGGGCACATTCATAATTACTCAATCAGTTGCTAACAAATGCGTTTTTATATACAACAAGCATAACATCCCATCAGATCCCTCTTCGACTACTTAGTCATTTACTTGAAATATTTGTTCATTAAGTCCATTATAATCTCAAAGAACCATTAATCACATGTGTCTTTTGACTTTTAAAGTAATTAGCTCTGATTCCGAAGAGAATTCACCTCATAGATTGACCGAAAATCCAAAAACCATGCAAATCCTTAAGACGAGCTAGTAGTAGCCCAACAAAAACAACCTTCTAATGACCCCTCCTCACAGAATCCGAGCAGAGATGGGAACGCAACACTCCAACCAGCTGATCCCTATTAACCTAATCAAGCTCTCCCTCAACAACTAAATGAAGACAAGAACATAATTTTTCAACATACTGAAGCTTTAGGATCTAGCCCGAAGGTGATGGAGGACAACATGGACGATATTAGTGAAGACTTTCCCTTAGAGACATCTGGTCAAACCGGTGAGAATGTTGAGACTTTGAAGTCAGTTAGGAAGAGAACTTCAAAGAGTAAAGGAAATAAAGGCTGAAAATATAAAAGCAAGGCCTCTGAGACAGAATCTGAAGCGCTCCCTCCGTCTTTGGTGGAACGCGTAGGGCCAAAATTCTCAAAAGACAACGTCAAATACCTCTAACTCTTTAAAACATCTCCTACGATTATTTTCAAGAAAACAAATTATAGGCTGTTCATGTAAAATAGGAATTCGTCCAAGAAGTTAAGGTTAGGCTCCATACACCAGGAGAGACTCCGATGACCTACGGTTCGAGGGAGCTAGTTATCTACCCGGATGTGTTAAATTGGGGCTTTGGTTCCCTTTAGACCATGAGATTGTGAATTACTTCAGCTTGTTATGACTGTGCCCAAGTCAGGCTAGTCTGAGCGCTTGGTTTACCTTGATGTCATGTATCATGGCATCTAGGTTACCGAAACTTCTGATGCCAATGTAACAATTTGTTGCTATTATGGGGTTGTCTCGTAATCCTAGGATTACCTTTGACTTCTTTCACATGAGGAACATATATAAAGTGATTGATGACCTACTGGAGGCTGATAAAGTATGGAAGATGCAATTTCTCTTCATCATTGGCTACTGGAACAAAGGAAACAAATTACCTCTCAAGGTAATCCTAGGCAACTCACTAGGTTTTGGAAGAATACATATAAGATTTGAACTTCTATTCTGTCTTACATATGCATTTTTATAACTTATTTATGATCATGTTCGTTTTACAGCTATATCGAAGCCTTATATGTATTATTTGGAAGATGCAAATGTTACTTTTAACAAACTAAACCAGTAGGTCAAGGAGAATTTGTCTAACATCTTCCACCAATGCTTTACTCTTACTAATTTTGTTCAACTTGAATTAATGAAAGACTAACTCCGAACATGAGCTAACATGTGAGCAATTGACTACTCCTCCTCGGCCATCGACTATCTTGAAGAAAGTTGAAGATGCAGATGGAAAAGTATTCCTTCCAACCGAAACCAGTTACCAGAAAAAAAATGATAAGAAGAATAAGCAAGACATAACAATAGGTGTTGTCGAAGCTGGAACCCAAGAGCGACCATATAAAATCGATGAATCCCTGCTAGCCGCAATTACTACAAATATTGAAAAGGGTGACACACCTACAAAGCTTCATGTATTAAAGAATAAGAAAATACACAAGATAATAAAATAGGGTAGTGACAAAAGAGACTAGAAGAGGAAGAAAACCACTACCTATTTAGAGTTCGCTCTCAGTTCAGATATTACCCCTCTTACCATCCAACTATTGATCCTCTAGTAATTTCAGTGTTTGAACATACTCTTCTATTGCTCCCAACACTCGAGGGGTAGACATTTGAAGATGGAAGACCAATAGAGCCCATTCAGGGGTTCAACTTCAAGGCTTTTGAGAAGGATTTTCCCAAATCTACAACAAATGCCACAAATATGATGTTTAATGGTGAGCGCTTCGAATTTTCAAAAGAGAATGACACACTAGGGTATTCAGTGATGAGTGTTGTGAGGCATATTGTTCAAATGGGAAGAAGTGAGGTCCCATAGAGAGACCACTGCTTCTCTTCGAGAGGAAAACACGAATCATAAGGCATCTTTTGAAGAGGAAAAATCACAGGATGATCGACTAGTTGAAGAAGTCAAGTCAGTGAAAGAATAACTTGTTAAGGAAAAACTTTATTACGAAGGGATGCAGTCATCCAGCTCTGGAGAGATCACATCACCGAAAAATCAACAGACTACCGATAGGGGTACCATATAAAGCTTATTGAAGGAAAAAAGTGATTATGATGCACTTGTTAAAAAAATACAAGGGTGAGGTGACTTCTCTTAAGGATCAAGCCACGTAAGAGCTAGATATGTTGATGAAATATTAGATTCTCTTGATAAACGGGTTGCCTCATTCAGATCCGACATGGTTTTGGAAATTCACAAGGCAATCCCTACATTAGTCCTTCAGTTTTTGTGGGAGATGGTTCCAAAACGATTGTGGCCCAATAATATGCCCATAGTTGACCAATTAGGTATATTTTTAGATTCCCCAAGTGATGGTTTCGATTATAGTGATGCAAAGGACTTCTAAAGCGGGAGTTAAGAAGAAGAAGAATAAATTTTTGATGAAATTGAGCCCAAATGACAATAGATTTATATTTTGTCGTTTTGTGCAAGTCCTTGTTGTATACGAGGCATTTTTTTATATTGTTTGGATGTTCTTGTGTAAGTCCTTGGCATTACCAATGAATTTTTGTAATGTTTAACCCAGATTCCATTAAGTCATTCAATCATCCAAGGTATGTTGTACTTGTTATTAATTCAATGGTTATACCTTGCTTCATTACACCATATTATTTTTATATCTCAATCCAAATTATTGAAAAGTAATCCACTTTAACCATTCGAAGGCAATCCATTCAAAGACACACAAATTTAATACAGAAGCAGTTCGAATGTAATCATTTCAAAGGCATCCAAATATAACACATACTCCATTCAAAGCTAATCAATTCGAAGACACACAAATTTAATACACAAGCCATTAGAAGGTAATCCATTCGGAGGCGCACAAATTTATTACGCAAGCCATTCGAAGGTAAGCAAATTTAATAATTAAGTCATGCAAAGGTAATCAATTTTAAGGCATATAAATTTTGTATCCAAGACATTCAAATATAATCTATTCGAAGGTCACAAATTTAATACTCAAACCATTCGAAGGTAATGCATTCAAAGGCACATAAATCTAATACAAAACCCATATGAAGATAATTCATTCGAAGGTACACAAATTTAATACATAATTCATTCGAAGGTAATTGATTCAAAGACACACATATATAATACTCAATACGCAAGCCATTCAAAGGTAATCCATTCAAAGGCACACACATTTAATACTCAAATATATATTGCGAGAATATTTTTGAAGGCAAAAGTGGTAGATTAATAATGATATGTACATCTCGTTAAAACCTCTATGATTCACCAGGGTAAGAAAAGTATGCCCAAAATATTAAGTTATACAAAAATATAGTATATATTTTACATATTTACTAAAGATAAAGCTTTAAGTGTTTGATGTTCCATGGATGCCTTATAGAATTACCTTCTTGATCAACCAGTTGATATGTTCCACAATTGATCCTTTCACTCATGGTGTATGATGCTTCCCAATTTGGAGCTAGCTTTCCGAACTATTTTTTTGGGTGTGTAAAGTTACTCGTCTCAAAACTATGTCCCCTGCTTCTCACAAAACCTTGATAGTGCACGATTCTCAAGTGAGCTTGGATTCATTTTTCTTCAACCAAGTCTAATTGAGCCTTAATTACCACATCATTACCCTCTTTAATATAATTTTTAATTTAAAAGAAGGGAGAATCGATTCTATTGGTGTTACTACATCTATTCCATAAACTAATGCAAAAGAAGACTCTTGGTGGCAGTTTGAAGAGTAGTTCGATAAGCCCACAATACTTCTAGCAAGTAATCGGGCCATTTACCTGCCGCTCCTTTTAAATTATTTTTTATACCTATAAGAATGGTTCTGTTAATGACCTTTCATTGCCTATTGGATTGAGGGTGAAAAGGTGAAGAAAACCAATGCTGAAGTCATCTGAAAGAATTTAAAATTGCAATGTCATTATTATCAAACTAAGGACCATTATATGTCGTAAAACTTCTAGGTATTCTAAATCTGCAAGATATATTGGAGAGGATAAACTTGATTACCGCCTTAGTTCTACTGATAGGCATAACTTCTATCCACTTAGAGAAATAATACACTCCCAATATAATAGTTTAACATCCTCTGAAGGTCATTGGTAGGCGATGTAGCTAAGAATGCGAAAACACTGGTTGCTTGCTCAGGTATTGGAATTGAATCAAACCGGTACTCCAAACAAAGATTTCGACGAGCCCGTCAGATTTTAAACATGCAAATTTGTCACTAAGTTTAATACCCAAAGTCGACCCATAAAGCTTTTAAAAACTAGTTTTTTATATTTAAGAATTATTTTTATTTATTTGTTTTATTTTAAGACATTTATGTACTTTCATTTATTTGGGATTTGATTTTTGGGTAGTTTTTATATAAAGCATCTTCTATCCTATTTTTCCGTTAGTAGGGGTGAGATTCGGTCGGTTTGGTCGGTTGTTTTATTAATTTTCAAACCAAACCGAAATAATTCGGTTTGTATGTTATTCAACCGATTTAGTTAAAAAAAAGTTCCTTTTTTTCGGTTTTGGTTTTTCGGTTTCGTTCAGTTTTGGTTCGGTTTTTCGGTTTGCAGAGTTACGATTGAAAAAGAAAAACCATGACGTATAAGAGCAAAGGAGAACAGAATACGAGAAACTTCGTGACACAAAAATGGAAATTTTGGCTCTGTTTAACGATTTTTTGTGTTGGATTGCACTTTACAAATAGGTATGTTCATTTATGATCAATATTGGTTTATTCGTATATGTTTTTAGCTATGATCAGAGTAAATATGTATTTCATGATCGATACAGTTTTTTTAGATGTTTGATACTTAGACGGAAACGAAAGTTTCCATTTGTAAGTTTTGTTTGGACCTAGAGAGAATTTAAGAATTAAGAAAAAAAAAATATATGAAAAGTCAAATCATGTTAGAACACTAGACAGGAAACAAACGTCATGCTAGTGGATAATTATATGCAGTTTCAAGTGATTTAAGTTCTTATATATCTAGAAATCAGTAAGATCTACATAATATATGAAAAAGTAAAAAGATGAGGTTACGTAAAGGTATATATGCAGTTTCAAGTGATTTAATTTCTTATATATCTATAAATCAGTAAGATCTACGTAATATATAAAAAAGTAAAAAGATAAGGTCACGTAAAATTACTTTTTGCAGAATTTAGGATTCGAACAACCATTCACCGGGTAAAAGGTAGTTGGTATAACCACTGGGACGTGTGTTTACCTATTATGAAACCATTATATATATAACATATGCAGTCACTTCGGTCGGTTCGGTTTATTCGGCCGGTTCAACTGGACAAACCGAAAACCGACCTGAAATTTAGTTTTAAAAAACCGACCAAACCAACCAATTTTGGTTTGGTTCGGTCGGTTGGTTCGACTTTTTTTCGGTTTTTATCACCCCTAGCCGTTAGACTTTGATTATTTGAATTTTGAGAATTATTTCTTTGAGTTTCCTTATTTCTCTAACTGAGAGTTATTGTTTTATTGTTGTTTCTTTCTTATAATTTCCGGTACACCAATCAGTTGGTATCAAAGCATAAAAATTCATGTTACGCATGATGGTTCCAAAAATGTTGGGAGCCTAATTTAGTTTGTTAGTAAACTAAGGGAAAGAAACGTGGAAACGTAAAGAGACAAAGTTGAAAGAGAAAATATTATTATATTCTGTCCCTTTCCCCAAAAGAGGGATCTTTACATATATAGTCACTCAATTATTATTATTTTACATCTTAAGTCCTCCGTTCTCCTTTCACTTGTCAATTAAGTAATCGTCTTTTCTTGAACGTATATTGTGATTTTCACTAGATTACAAATGATTAATTTATGTAATTATTATCAGCCCAAAAAAGACCCAAACATTTCTGAACCATATCAGTATCCCTCTAGTTTTCACAAACGTGGGTGTGAGGACTGTGAATTTTTTAGGCTGGGCCACTTTATTGCTTTGATTTGATCGATTCATGTTGAATTTGAATCGAGATCAGGAACAAAAAAAACCCATGCAATTACCCGTTCTCAGTTTGTCGGGATTTATTCGTTGAAATTTGATTGCGCACTTTCTTTGTTATCAAACCGTAATTGGCGTGGTCGAGCCTTTCTAATTTCTTCATAAAAGAGACGTGACTATGCCTTCCCCTAGCTTGGCTACCTCTGATTCTGTTCGCTCTTTTTGTATTTAGGACGCTATATTTCTTTGGGCTTGACTATGATGAGCCTTATTCCAAATCCATCTCTTGTTTATGGCCCAACGGTTTAGTCGTATAAATTAGTTATTGTGCTTGTCCATGTGTTTAATTTTGTGTAGGCGTCGCTCGTTCGTCAACCTCTTCGTTTTCCACTAGTCATGTTCCTAGCCCTTTACGTCTGGAAGAACTTTCAGAAACGGACATGTGTCATTCAATTACTTGAAGCATGTCTACTTGTGAACCTCACAAAACGACTCTTCGACTTCTTGAAGCTCTTTTCGATTGCTCTTCTCTACAAAAGGATCTGTCGACGGAGAAACCCCTCTATAAATACCTCTCTCATTTTCATTATCTGCTACTAGAGATATTTCTACAGAGAGAGAGTCTTGGTCTTAGCTTTTCTAGAGAGAGAAAGGGTCATCGTTTATGAGAAGACCACCTCGAGACGTAAACACAAACCTAAACATAAAAAGAAACTCGTTTTGGGGATAATCGACTACGTAAGTATTACTAAGAGGGCAATTGAGTACCGAGTAGCATGCTTAATTTGAGATTCACAATCAACTCCTTCCGGAAACAACTACGCCCGTGACCTATAACCCCGACCGTTCCCATTTTTCCTTTGGTGAAAACAAGCCAACTCCAACCTCTGTCCCTGACTCGACGCATAACCCGACCTTTATTTCTCCTAGTGAAACAAATCCAAAACCTGTCCATCTTCCCTCTTTTCGGGAAACCTTTAACCAAATGACTCTCGTCACTGTTTTTGTCAGGCCTTTGACCTTGAATAGAGACGCGTCTCCTTCACAGAAACCTAAACCCCAATTTCTGTTCATGGACGACTCTAGTGCTTCTTCTTCTCCCGATTGATTTAGTTAACTAAAACAGTTGTAGGCGTTCTTACTGGAAATAATACCGTAGCTACTACCCTATGTGTTGTTCAACACAACGCGGAACGTCAGAAAAAGGAGGAGGCCGCATAAAAAACTCTCGAAGGATTTAAACCCAATCAAAAACGCGTTGGTTGCAGCTCTAGATTTGTTAAATTTTCTCATGTGACTAAAGAGTAGGCTACTTATACTAAAACTCTTACAGAAAACAAGAGTAAAAAATAAGGTATCCCCATCGCTTCGATGGAAAAAATGCTTCCACAAGAAGTTACTCTCTCGTATACAAAGGGTGCTTCAAATCATTTGGAGGAGCCTGCTCCTGTCGATCTGACCACTACTAATAATGGGATAGCCTTGTTAAATACTGTTGAGGGAAAGAATTCTCTCCAAAGGGTTACCTTGATCCTTGATGGTGTTGATAACCTTTGATCTCTCACCGAATGTACTATAGATAGGACTATCGTCGATGAAAATGAGATGGAAAACAAGTTATGGTCGGAAGGGAAGGTGCTGCCAATGTTGGAAAGGTTAAGGAACCCCTTACGCCCGAAATCGACGCAGTTCTAACCGGTTACCATGATGACTTGTCGAGAGACAATATTATTACTTTGTTTATTGACAAGTATATATACTACAGTCCCAAAGAAATGACAGAGCTAAAAATCACATAGAGAATTCCAAAAGGCGTGACGACCCGTTTTCCAACACCTGTGGAAACGCCAGTGTCTTCAAGGCGGAGGGAGATATTTGGTATCACCGACCTCTTCAACTAGGGTATTAGATTTCCATTGGATCCCGACATCATAAGGTGTTTCGAAATCTTTGGACGTTTCCCGTCGTAGCTTACTCCCAATGATTGGTACACGTTGATGTCATGTATAATGACCTCTAGACTAACTCAAGTTCTAATGCCAATGGAGGAGTATGTGGTGATGAGTGACCTTTTTAAATCTCCTAAGTTGCCCTTGTTTTACTCTTCTTTGGCAAATAATACGAAAATTGTGAATGACTTGTTAGAGGGCGACAAAGCTTGGAAACATCGATTTGCTTTTGTTGGTGGAGCCTTGGAAAATAGTTGGCCTCACTCACCGAAATAACCCCAGGCCCTTGACCTGAAAATGGGTCCATAAAGATTCATTTTATACATACTTCCCTTTTTTTATAACACAAGTCTTACTTCCAGTGTCAAAGGAGAAAGTACAACTGCTGAAAAAGGATCATAAAAAATCTGCCAAGGCAACTTTTCGGAAACTCAAAGAATATGCGCGGAAGAATTAGGGACAAACGTTCCATATTGACTATATTTGAATAGTATGAAGAAGGCGCCAAAATGGGTGCGCCTGCCACAGGACATAAAGAACAACTTCATGTGGAAGACCGAACTTCTGCGGGGAACGCACATGTAGTAGTTGTTCAATTAAAAATCCAGACAAGGAGGAAGTTGGCAAGTTTCTTCCAAAAAAGTCTTGCCGAAGTTTTCCTAAAGATAACAATGTTAGTGTAGGTGCCTCGCCGGGTGGAGTCTGCCTACCCATACTCATTATGCTAGGAGGTGCAAAAGAATTTTCTTTGTTGAGATCAGATGTTATAGCTCTTTCTTTATATAACATGGTAGCACCTCTAACGTTGAAAGTAAGAAAAACAGGGTAGCTTAGTCGTGAACTGTTAGAGGATAAGAAACTCTTGTCTGATTTGGAAAATAGTTTATCAGAACAAGACGAACGTCAGAAAAAACTAGAACAAGAAACCAAAGAGGCCAAAACCGGGCAGCATTAGACGAGGCTTATCTACAAAATATTTGGGACAAATAAAAATAGTGGCAGAAAACCCAGAGCCAATGAAATTAACTCAATCAATCTCTCCATAAATCCTTAACAAAAATAAATAATGATTGAGCCAATATGGCTCGTACTTTAGCTGCACAGAGAATTCAAAATCAGTTTCTCTGTCAGCTGATTGTAAAAAATAACGCAGATCTTTGAGAACTTCGGCTAAAGAGAAAGAAAGAAAACAATCGATTTTCTGCTTCTTGTAAAACTATTATGGAAGAGAAGGTGGCCGATGCGAAAGCTTCTTATACTTGGACTTGCACAATCAATATCCCTGGTTACCACTAGGCTCGATATTCTGGATGAAGATCACCCCGCTGAAGTTTTTTGTGAAGATGATGAGCCCAGAAATGCAGGACCCGCTGACGATAATCCCAATGATGATGTAGTTTGATTTGATTAATATGTTGCTGTTTTGCATAATTTTTGTGAATGGTGCCCCTCACGGACGTGCTTTAGTTGTAGGTTTTTCTTGCTCTTTAAGAGTTGTGTATTTTGGTGAAAACTCCAATGTTTGTTTCATTTTCAGACAAAAAAAGTAATCATCTCCCGACTCAAGTGATGAGATTTTTGAAAAGATATCTTAAGATGTAGAGTAAATGTCACAAAATTTGTATAGATCATAGTCACCAAATAATGTTGATCAGCCATAACTGAAAAACCTTTAAGGTACGAGCTGAATAATGTAGATTAGTTGTGACTAAAAAACACTTTAAGGTTCAGGATAAATAATGCAGATTAGTTAAGGTCCGGGCTAAATAATGTAGATTAGTTGTAACTGAAAAACCTTGAAGGTTCAAGCTGAATAATATAGATCAGTTAAATCAGTCGTAACTGAAAAACCTTCAAGGTTCGGACTTTGCTGGATTACGTTTATAAATGGTAGTTGAAAATTTTACAATTTCAAAACTAATAACAGTATATAACAACTCACCAGTTGAAACACACTCTAAGCTCTAATTGTGGTTTCTTTTAGATTAACCGTAGTTGAAAAATAACGTTTACTATTCGGTTTCCATAGACACCTCGTCAAAACCTCCCCGCACCACCACAATAGAAAATAATATGTCTCTGATTAAAAGTGTTTACAAGACGTTAAGTAAATAGACGGTGAATAAAAAAGAATTATAAATACAATTTTAGATGTTAGATGTTCCATGAGAGTCGCAAAGGTCGGTCGTGTTTATATTTCAGTCTGTAAGTGCCTGCCTTTATCTTTTCTATTACTTGCTAAGCTCATTCCAAATTTGGAGCTAACTTTTCGAAGGCCTTGTCTTTGGTGTGACGAATTTTTTTTTGCGCCAAACCATGTCGTCGACTTTAAATTCTCTGTGTCGAAGCTTAGAAGCATATTGAAATCGCATAAATGTTTCATAGTACAACAAATTTAAGTGTGATTGACTTCTTTTTTCTTTGACTAAATCAAGAGCTAAGAGTTGATCTTTGCAGTTGCTGTCTTCACTATAATTCCTGACCCTGAAGGATGATTAAATTGTTTCTTCATGGGTTACCGCATCCATAACATAAACAAGAGCACATGAATATTCTTGGGTTATCGTCCGGGTGGTCGTTCGGTATGCCCATAGAACTTCCTAGAGGTAGTCTGGTCATTTTCTGGTATTCCCTTCCAAATATTTGTTGAGGCGATCAATGATTGTCCAGTTTGTAACCTTGACCTTCCTGTTAGCTTGTGAGTGGAAACGTGCCAAAACAAATCTGGATGCCATGAGATAAACACAAAATTCTCATTGCACTGCTGTCAAGATGAGGACCGTTATCCATAGTTAGTCGTTGCAAAATCTCATACGGAGATCAGATATTAGACCAAATAAAATTGATCACATCTTTAGCCTTTTTTCTAGATAAGGGTTCAGCCTCGACCCACTTATAAAAATAATCTAAATCGACCACTATCATTTGCCTTCCCCTAGATTCTGTATGAAGTGGTCTTACCAAATAGGCCCCCCATCTGTCAACCGAGATTCCCTCTGAGATCAATTCTAGTGGGGCAACTGGGGTGTGAATTATGTAAGCAAATCTCTAACAAGTATCACATGTTTTCACCATGCTTTAGGCGTCCACCGCTATCCTTGGACACTACAAACCTGATAGCAAGACTCTTCTGATTAAGAATTTGCAACCACAGTGGGCCGCTCCTTCTCCATCGTAAAGCGCAAACAAAATCATCTGTGATTCGCTGGTCCCCAGACATCTTAACAAGGGTCTGCTAAAAGAATTTTTATAAAGCACATCTCTCAATAGCACATATTCATGAGCCTTGTTCTGAATTTTCCTTGCCAAAAAATTATCCTTAGGTAGCACGTGCTCTGCTAAAAAATTCTGAATATTTTTCCTCCAATCTATGTTAGTCATTGTTGACGCCTAACAAGCTATTTTAGGTCGGTTTTCAAACTCTGATCTTTTAACGATGGACAAGCTTTCTGCAAGACCACCAAATATTGAGTCATAAGCTATTTTCTTGCTTCCAACTGTCCTGACGCATGATTTATCAATAATTTTGAATCACTTACTAACTGAACCCGTTTGGCCCCACAAACATGGGCCAACCTTAAACGTGCTAACGTTTCCTCATATTCGGCTTTGTTATTCGAGGTCGAGAAACTAAACCGGATTGCTTGATGCATAGTTATTCCGAAGGAAGCTGTAATTCGAACACCTGCCCTGCATCCACTGACACTTGATCCACCGTCGATATGGACGATCTATTCTTCAGGCTCATTCTTCTGTTTGACGATCGTTTCTTCTGGTGGGTTGGATGGGAATTCCACCAGAAAACCCGCCAATACTTGGCCTTTGATAGCGTTTTTTGGTTCGAACTTGATGTCAAAGTCACCTAAATCTACCGACCACTTGAACTTTTTTCCTGAAGCATCCGGCCGCTCCAACATATTTTTAAGAGGAAAAGACATCCAAACCACAATCGTATGGCCTTGGAAATAAGGATGCATTTTACGCGTTGTGGTTACCAGGGCCAAAACGAGCTTCTCAAGTTTCAAATACCTTATTTCGGCGTCCAATAAAATTTTGTTGATGTAGTATACTGCCTTTAGGCTCGGGCTAGATTCGCGAATTAGTGCGGCACTTAACGCGTAGTCCGACACCGCAATGTATAAAAACAAAGTTTCTTCCATCAACGGTTTTGTTAGTAAAGTTAGGTACGATAGATAATATTGTATTCCATTAAAATCCTCAGTACAAGCAGGCATCCATGAGAATGACTTGACATTTCTTAGATATTGGAAAAATGACGCATATTTGTCAAAAGATATAGATATAAATCTATTTATAGTTATTATTCATACAACTAGCATTTGTACTTCCTTGACATTCCTCGAGGGTGTCATGCTACTTACAACTCTTAATTGCATTAGATCAGCTTCAATTCAATTTTTGCTGACCAAAAACCCCAAAAACGTTCATTACCGGACACCAAATGAACACTTCTTTGGGTTTAATTTGAGATTTATTCTTCTTAAATTACGAAACGTTTCTTCAAGATCAGCAAGATGGTCCTCGTCCGTCCCGCTCTTGTGTTGATGTAGACTTCCACATTCCTCCCAACCTGACCTTCAAAAGTCTTTTTTACCAACCTCTGAAATGTTGCGCCCTTATTCTTTAGACCAAAAGGCATAACTTTGGAGCAGTACAAACCCCTTTCGGTTATAAAAATCGTGCTTTCTTGATCGTTAGGATTCAATTTTATCTGGTTGTAACCAGTGTAAGCATCCATGAAAGATAATAGTTTATTTCCCGACATGGAGTCCACCAATTGATTGATTCTTGGCATTAGGAAATGATATTTAGGACATGTCCTGATGCAGACAGATTAGCGCTAGAATTTATGAAGACAGACGATCACCCAAAGAATGCAGCGAATTGATAGTTTCGGAGCTCCCGGTGTCCGATTTTGACCCACAACACCTTATTTCGAAGGGAACGATGCCACGATTACATATGTCGTGTTTTGGGCATTCAGAGTCGTTTACTATTTTATTTCGAATTTTTATTACTTTAGGGCATTTTTAGTATTTTCGTATTAGGGTTTTCATTCGAACTCTTATTTAAACAGACTTTGTTTACAATGTAAGGGAGTTGAATTTTGATAAAGAAAATTAGGGTTTCCCTTATATTGGCTTTTCTACGTTTACTCTGTATCATGTCCTGCTAAGGTCATTGAAGTCCACACACATTCTCTATTTACCACTTTTGTTTTTACTAAAACAGGATTTGACGTCCATTGCAGGTAACGAGATTCTCTTATATGTCCAACCTTAATCAGTCTTTTAACCTCAGAAATGATTGCCGTAGCTTTTTCTAGAAATTGGTCAGACATTTCGACTTACAACCAGACTATGAAAAATTAAATTGTCTGCAACACCTGCCACGTCCTCTGAATACGAAGCAAAAAGATGCAACCTTTCTTTCAAAAACAAAATTAACCTTTCCAAAAAATTAGGGGAAAATTTGTTCCAATCTTCATAACTCTTCCTATCGTGAACTCATAATTTTCACAATTTTTATCAGCCGATAACGAACCGGGGGCCTCTCTGGGATCGTCTACTAGTTCTGACCCCGAAGTCGGCCCCACTAATTGCTAATCTTTTTCTTGCATCATTTCCTTGTCGTCTTTAGTCGCTAGAGCAGCTTTGTAGCCTTTCCTTGCTGCTTTTTGACTACTTCTATCTACACCAATATTATTCCCAACCACATACTTTACTTTTGGTGAACCGTGGATGTTACCGCATGCATCCTCGATAGCCATGACCTGCCTAAAATTGCGTTATGAGAGGTCAGTGCGTTTACGACCACAAATAGTGCCGTTACATCTTTATTGAATGGACCACGACCCAATTACACCAAGCTTTTAAATTCTCCAACTACCTAGGGTGTCGAACCTCTAAAACCAACGATGGTTCTGTCGGATTCAGAATTACCGATGGGTTTTTAAACTTTGCATCGGCGTTCAACAAAATTATGTTAGAAGAACTTCCGGTGTCAACCACAATTATCCATTCTTTCTCTCCCGTAATTGCAGCTATAATAACTACCGCGTCCTCATGCTGTCTTGTAATGTCCCTCATATCATCGCCGTCAAAACAAAGTATAAGGGACGAGCTGTTGTACAAGTGAGGTGATGTCCTAGCTTCTAGTTGAGTAGCTAAACTCACAAAGTGCCTCTTTAGGGAAGCGTTGGTGATTCATGTTATCGAATCACCTCCAAAAATTTGTTAAAGATTCAAAAAATCTACATAAACTACCAACCTTCTTTTGGCCTTCCATAGTTTCCTGATTTATTACACCAATTATGGATCCAAATACTCCGTAGATATGACAAATAGGTCGGTAACCTCTGAAATGGCCATCGTTGTCTCTGGTTTTGGTAATTCTACAATTTCCTTAGAAGTTGTGTTTTGCTGCACCTGCTTCTTCACATAATTTGTCAAATTTATGTCTTATATTAACATATGCATTTCTTTTTTCAGGGTGATACAATCTTTTGTGGTATGCCCTATGTTTTCGTGATATATGCAATACCAGTTATTACGGTTCTCTCAAGGAATCTGGATCGGAAAAGGCTTGCGAAAATGCACATTCTTTTTTGTGTTTTGTACGGGTCAGATCTATTTATTTAAAATGGGTCGGTTGATTATCTAGTTTCTGAGTTTAGCTCGTTTTAGCTGTGACCTCAATGTCTTAGCAGGAAAAAAATGCACCGCTGGTGATAGATTACTTATTGGTTAGGGCTCAGGGGTAGAGCTAAACGTCAGCAAGTTCTGCTGGTACATTACGACCGTGGCTTGCGCACTTTGCTCCGCTGCTAATTCATGTGCCTCCGTTTCCCGGACTAAGATTTTCTTTTCGACTTGGGCTAGTAGGGCGGAAAAAGTGAATGCATACTTCTTAGTTATTGTTTGCTTCATAGGACAGGGAAGTAGCCCCAACATATTACATGTTAAAGCCACACTTTCTTCACAATGATAGAGATCGGTTTTGGCATCTATAAAACACCGGGTATAGTCTCTTAAACTCTATCACAACTTTAGCCGATAATTTACAATTGTGTCCCCATTAGCTTGAAATTTTTTACTTCCGACAAATTATTGTCTGAACATTACCTAAAACATATTGAAATTCTTTATACAACCTTCAGATAGTCGATTGTACCATTTCGAGGCTTGATATTTAAAAGTCATCGAAAAGCCCGACAAAAGAACTTTTCATCATTATCAAAACTCAACATGAAATTCTTAAATGCTCTAAATGATTATCTGGGTCTTTCTTCCCTTCATATTTTTCCAACTTTAATATATCGAATCTCTTTGGGACATGACCCGACAGGATTTCGTCAGATAGTGGGGATGACCTCTAATTATGCCCAAAACCAAAAGCACCACTCCCGAGACCTTCCGTATGAATCACATATAATCCTTCATTATTTGGATTGGCGAACTGACTTTCGATCTTGTACTCATAAGTTTGAATTTCTGATGGCGTTACACTTGTGGTACATCAATTTGCTCTCCTTTGCTAACCGTGATCACTTCTTCCTTTTCAAAGGAGTTTGGGGTCCTCTTATCAATACTATTCATGTTCCGTTACGACACCCTGACAAGGCTAGACTTGAGGCATCGGGCTTCGGGTTTTTTGGTAAGTGTTTTATCATTCTTTTGAAATCAGACTTCTCATTCCGGAGATAATGATTCATTAGAAGAAAAGTTAGTATAGTCACTGTAATCCTGTCTAGATCGACGCTTGATTTTTCTCTCTGCCTCATTTTTCTGCTTAAGTAATCAGTGCTTATCCGTGCCAATATCCTTCTTGTTTTGCTCTTTGTTGGAAGAATCCTCCATATCGTCATCAAGCGACTGCTTCCTGTAGGTTTATTCCCTACTATTTCTTTCGGCCAAAGCCGCTTCCTTCTCAGCATTGAGCTTAGATATGTTATCTAACAACTGCTTCCTAGTCATGATAAGAGTCGAACGTTTGCTTTGGCCTTGCAATGGTTGTGGTTGGGATACGTTTCCTCAGAGCATCAGTCCTTGGAACACGAAATAACCCTGCCTAGATCCTTACCTACTGCCTTATCTTTAGCCGTTTCCAGATTATCTCTCGCTGGATCGTGATTTTGTGGAAAAAGAATACCTCCAGGTATCACTCGCCCTTTCCCACAGACGACGCCAATGATGGTTCTAAAAATGTTCGGAGCCTAATTTTGTTTGTTGGGTAAATTGAAAGAAAGAAACATGGAAATATAGAGAGAGAAAGTATTATTATATTCTGTCTGTATCCCCAAAAGAGAGATTTTTCCTTATATAGTCACTACGGTGGGTCTATATTTTACATTATTAGTCCCCCAAATTACATTATTATTCTTTTAGATCTGAAGTCCTCCATTCTTCTTCCACTTGTCAATTAATTCCTCTCCTTTTTTTTTTATCTTATATTATGTTTTCCATTCGATTACATATGATTGATATATGTAATTATTATCAACCCAAAAAGGACTCTAACATTTCTCAACCTTATCAACATAGTTACATGAATCATGTACTGGGTACCTCTTGATTTGGGTATTACAATAGAGAATGACATCTTCCAGTTTACCCGCACAATTGGAGGAAGAATTTGAAAGTTTGTAATCTATTCGAATAGTTTTGAGAATTTGATTTTACGAGAGGTTGTTCAGAAAGTGGCTCTGAAGACTGAAGCTCTTCCATACCCGTATATATTGTTAGGACTGATAGAGTACAATGAGGAAATAGTCTTTAAATACTGCATAATTACATTTTCAATTGATAATTACAAAGTTATAGTATAGTGTGATGTAGTTACTATGGACGTTTACAATATAGTTTTAGGACGTCTATGGAGATTTAAAAGGAATTTTACTTATAATGGTAGAACGAATCGATACAGTTTGTGAAAGATGGTTGCAAGTTTATATCGGTGCTATCGAGAATAGTGTTTTTAAAACCACCACGAGCTAAGGAGTTTCATTCTCATACGGCACCAACAAACGATCTTAGCCATGATGCTAAAAAGGTGTTTGAACTTGCGTTTGACAAACCGATCTATGACAAGTATGATGATGAGGTCGAGGAGAAGAGCGTTTGATGATAAAAAAAATTAAAAACCTGTAAAAAATTAGATCTTTCGAAACCATTTTTTTGCCAAAATTAAAATCAAAATTTCCATCAACATTGGATATAAATCCATCTCCTTTTACAATAAAAAAAAGTGGATAAAAATCCTTCTTCTGCAATTAATTTAGTGGATCAAAATCCTATTGTTTAACCTACTCACTACAATTTCAAATAAAAAATAACCGATACTGTTAAGGATATTATTTTTGAAAATTTTAACATTATAAGAAAACCTTTACCAGAATCTTGACCACCACCAGAACCTTCTGAAAAACCAAATACAATGTTTACTATTAACAAAACGCCTAGAACTATATCAGGAATAAAATTTGTTGATGCAATGGATAGTCAGACGAGGGAGAGTCCCCTCTTTCACCTACTGCGACATGCGGCCGATATGTCGAAGCTAGAGGAATTAAACAAGTTAATATGCATAAAACTTGGTGTTGTTGGCCTTGATAACAATGAGTTCGTCTGCAGAAATATCCCTAATTAACAATGCACTTACTGCATAATCGGATAATGCCAAGTAAACATAGAGCCTTTCTCCAATCATTGGCTTAAAAAAAATTTGTGAGACGATATATTCTTCTTGATCTTGAAAAATCATTCATCACATTTTGAAAACCAATTAAAATATTTGAAATTTCTCAATACTTGGAAAAATTGCGCAGACTTGTCTGGTGATCTGGATTTAAACATTTTTAATGCTACCAGCATTCTAGTCCGTACCTAAATTTATTTTATGAATCTAGGGGGTCCATGACAATAAATGTATTTAACTGCGTTGGGTCGGCTTGAATTCGTTTCTCACTTAGCTTCACATTGATGACTTCTATGTTGGAGAAAGTTTATCTAATATCAAGTAGTTGATCGTACTCCCTCAAATATATTACCATCACATCGTCAATATAAATCTCGACATTCCTTCAAATTTGATGGGCATATTCTTTATTCACTAAACGCTAATAAGTAGCCCTAATATTTTTTAAATCGAAAGACATCACCTTATAACAATGGAGCCCCCTATCAGTGATGAATGTTGTATGATCATAGTCCTTCAAATCCATATATATGATTTACCCATTAAATGCATCCATGAACTATAATAAGTTATTGCTAGAAGCAGAATATATCAACTAATGTATCTGAGGGACATGGAAAGGATCTTTCGGGCAGACTCTGTTTAAATATGTAAAATCAATACACATCCTCCATTTTCTATTTCTATTTTTCACATGCCTACTTTTGTTAGCATGTCTACCTCTTTGACAAAAACTTCAGATTTTTCTGCAAAAAACACTATTCGTGTCGGTATTACAGGGCTTGCGTTGGATCATACAAACAACGTATGGCAAATGATATTGGTTCGTACACCCATTATATCGTAAATATTACAATAAAGTTTCTTTTATTTTCGATGACAGCTTGGTTCCAATCCTAACATTTTCTCCATCTAGAAAATTGTGTACTTCAACCTTGTCAATTAGAATAACTGCACTAGAAGTCTGTCTTGGATCATGTATCTTGTTCGAGTCCGAAAAGGACCCTAATAATTGTTATTTATTTAATTTGTCACAATTTCCAATGCCCTCAGAGCAAGGACAGTTACGTAGCAGTCTCTATCATTTGACTACTCTGGACAACCCATACATCGCCTTCGATGACGTATTTCAAGCATTGGTGAAATGTTGATGCAACATCATGAATCTTTAATAACCAAAATCTACCAATCAACCACTACAACCAAAACTCTCACAATTTTTTTGAATGGTCTTTTACCAAGGACATTTTCTCCTTCAAATTGCCCAATGACATCAGTCGAGTTGGATAAAAAAATTGATCATTCAACAGGTGGTCTATGTTAGGGTCAGTTGATCCTTTCACTTTTTATCTTTAAACTTTCTATACTTCTTTTTACTTGAAGAATCTTGCTTAATTGACTTATAGTATCTTTTCGAATATTTTTTTGGACCGATGTTATTTTCGATGGCTTTCTTATAATAATGGTCACTATTAAAAAAATATGAAATTTCAGAATCTGAAGTAAAGTCCTTACTGGACTCCGAAGAGCTAAAATAATCTTTGGTTTGATGTTCTTTTTTAAAAGCTTGATGGGTTTTAGGAGATTGATCCCCTTGTTGCCTTATAGGGGTGTGTTATGGATTGTATTCTCGCCCATCGAACTTTTGATAATCTGATGGAATCTTCCCTGGAAGATCCCTCTCATCTTGTCTTTGGGTTCTCAAAACCTTAATTTCTCCTCCTAATTAGTCTCGCTTCTCTTGCATAAGAAGTCATTTTTTTTCATCATTCACATGTGGCACTTGGATATGCTCTTCTTCAATCCTGACTCCCTCATTATCTATGGGAGTATCTATATACACTTTATGATCTATTACTTGAATGGTTTCGAAGGGAAATTTTGTATGTTAGGTTTTAAATTTGGCTATTCGGACGCCTTTGCTCACAATGTGGCCGTCAATTTGATAGTGATAAATCTGATTCATAGGGTATTTTAGTAATGTGTAAAGGTGTAATAAATGTAAGGTAGAAAGTAGAGAGATAATTGAGATGTTACAATTATTATTTTGAGAGGGAAAGTTTCATTCGATTAAAATGCGTTCTCATAAAGTATTTATAGGCTAACTTTGACCTTAATGTAGGGTTGTCAAACAGATATTTCAGATATAGATCTGCCTATATCTGAATCTGAATTCGAAATCCGAAATAACTATCCGAATTCGAATTCAATTTTTTTAAATAATATCCGAATCCGTATGTGATGGCTATTAATCTGATTCCGATAATATCTGAATCCGAATATATGAATTTCCACTAAATATTTTAACTATTTGCATTATTGGTTGTGCTACTTTTATATGCACCTTAGTAGAAATTCATATTTCCATTTTAGACGTGGGATAAGACTAAGAAAAATATACTTATTTTGAGAAGCCACCGTGTCTTTTATAGAAAGTTTAGTAGCAATTCTTGTTGGAAACAATTGTTGATACCAAGCTGTTTATAAAACAGTTTGTGGCTTTTCTTATCCAGCATATCTTTTTTAGAAAGTTTAGTAGCAATTCTTTTCCACATTTTAGATGTGGGATTAGAGTCATAATACTAAAAAAAGATATACTTGTTAAGAAAAACCACCGGCTGTTTTATAAACAGCTTGGTATCAACATTTTTTCCAACTTTAGATGCGGGATATGATATATATTTTTAAAAACAACCCTCCATATTTATGGTCAACTTTGTTAGTATTTTTTTTTGCTTTTAACAATGTGGGATAACTAAAAAACATGCTTAAATATAAAAATTTATATATATTTATTTATAAAATTTCGGATATCAAATATTTCGAATACGAATATATCAACATTCATATCCGCTATTTTCGGATACGAAAATTATCTGTTTTATTTCGAATCAGATATTATCCATTTTATTCGGATTCGATATCAAATATTTCCATCGAATATCGGATTTTTCGGATTTTTTTGACAGTCCTACCTTAATGAACCTATAGGGCTGAACCACATTCATGGACCAAGTCTAAAGTTTGAAAAGTTCATTTGACCCATCAACATTATTAGTCTAAAATATAAATAAATCAATCAATTTAAAAAAAAAATTAAAAAAAATAATATAAAAATGTTTTAGCCTTGGTCTATAATGCGGTCAAAAATTTCTTACATCATCATATACCTCTATAATTAGTGACCATCAAATACTTAACAACTTGTTACCGAAGATAAGATGATGTTTATATCTCAAAATATTGTCATTCTTTAGTAGTTGGCGGGTTAAACAAGGTTTGAATGTCCAGTAGCTTGAAGCATATTATTAAACCTATGAACTCTTTCCCTCTTCAAGACAGCAACACACAAATTGATAAGAACTAAAGACGAAAGCATATCATAAACATCATTCATAAATTGCAACCGGAAAGACTAGATTTCCGATTCGATTTGCACGAATGAGTAAGAGTAGGATAGAGAATTACGTATATGAACCAAATCTTGATGTATCTGATGTCATTTTGGTACTGCGAATTGTTCTTGAAAGTTGAGATACAGTTGATAACCAGTTTGTTTATATATGCATTAGAGCTTTTACTCGAGTGCCAATTGTCGAGTTCCTGCTTAATCTTCCTGTGAATTCGAGACCAGTGAGTGTATACACGAAATGGATCCATCCATAGATGTATGCATACTAGGGTTTTGCACTTGATTCCGAGAGGGCCACTCGGAATCCGGTGCAGTGTTTTTTTTTCCAAGTTATAACAATAATGCGGAAACAGAGAGTTTGCAACTGATTTCGAGTGGCCCTCTCAGAATCAGTTGCAAACAAGTTGGAACCAAGCAACAGCTATTCCGAGAAGGCCACTTGGAATTAGTTGCAATTTTTCAAAAACAAATGTGCAACTGATTCCGAGAGGGCCACTCGGAATCAGTTGTTGCTCGGTTTTAAAAAAAACATGTGATTCGGAGATGCCCACTGAGAATCACATGCTGAATGCATATAAAACAATTAAAGAACAGTGATTTATCCCAAGGCGAACCCAAGTCGAAACAGCAGACACAAATAGAAACCCTAATCGAAAAATGAAAAAACAAAGAAAATGAAGAAACCATACCTTCTCCAAGGCTTCTCTCTCTCTTCGAATCTGTTTTGTAATGTACTGGATTTGTGAAGCATGGGTTTTCTTCTCCAAGGCTTCTCTCTATTCGATTCTGTATTGTAGGGTACTGTTTTGTGAAGAATGTGTTTTCTTCTCCAAGGCTTCTCTCTCTTCGAATCTGTTTTGTAAGGTACTGGTTTTGTGAAGAATGAGTTTTGTTGTACTGAATGGGTAATGGTATGTTAAGGTAATGGTTTTGTGAAGAAAAAATGGGTAAAAGGGAAAATTTGTAACTTCCTTTATGGAGGTTTTTTCAAATTATGGAGGAAATAATAATTTTCATAGGGGAAATAACTTTGACCTTAGTTTTTTTAATTTTTCTAATTTTTGTAGTTATAGTTTAAAGAAATAAATAAGTGGTCTGAGCGATAGATAATTTATTTTTATTATTTATAAATTAAATTCAATATTCTCAAAACTTTATTAATATTAATATTGTATTACTGTGAAAAACGTTAATACTACCTAAATGATATTAGTGTTAAGCGATTTATTTTAACAATAATTTATAACTGCTAAATAATTTATTTAACAATTTAGGGTATGCCAAAAATCCAAGTTTTGAACCTTGACCTCAAGCTTAGAAACTAAACACTCCTACCACTATACCAAACTTATTTTTAGCATTTGGGATGGTCCATGGCATACATGGCCACTCCCTAGATCCAGCAGTGGATGCATCTTGATATGATTCCTCTATAAATATTAACAAAGCATGTCGTGGCATATCGTCAGCCAATTAATTATTATGAGACAAGGAGAAAACATTCATTATACAAATTAATCCATACACATTCTCCACTAATGTTTTTTATTCTTTACCAACACCATATTTTCTAGTCACGTTGGATACTTAAATTCTCATATATAAATTACTTTGAGTATTTTTTATCAATATCTTTTAAAATAATCTTACTATTTTATCAAGAAAATGTCTAATTAGTTAAAGTCTCCTATAAATGATTAACTCTTGACAAATAAATGATCTACTAACTTCGCTAACGTTATCAATACTCTATACAAATACATTAATATTTAACGTTAGCCAAATGACAAGTTTGAATTAAAATTATGAATTAAAATGATTTCAATTTTGTTTTGTACCTTTATATTACCAATATTAACATCAACTATATCAGCGGAATGGTTCAATAAACTGCAATGTTTCTCATAGGTCTTCAACATACACTTCTTCAAATTTTACTATATGTTTGATGTCTTCAATAAATTGTTAAATCTTTGATGAATTATGTAATTGTTGTAGCATAACGTTATTCGAACTAATAGCCTGTTAATAACACTATTTTGTTATTCTTTGACTTCCTCTGATAACTTTCATTTGGTTTGGAACAACATATTTGACAAATTTATGATACCCCTAGAGACCTAAAATAACATTATAAAGACTAGGTGAGTCCACTACCGCAAACAAACTATTGATTTTCTTTTCAGTTTGACACTATCTCGTAGTCATAGGTAATTCGACTTTTCCTACCCAGAAAACTCATGGGTATGCATACCTTATGCAATTTCATTCCATCTTTTCAGATGGAGTTATTCCATTCATTGTTTCATAACATCTATTGTATACAATGGTAACTGAAATTCATGTATCCATCATACTCTCTGAATACTTATGCCAAACATTAACAAAATAATGAACAAAAATCTTCATATGAGATGATTAAGCCTCTTCGGTCATCATCATTAAAGACTACCATCGGGGTATGAATCTTATTTATAAAGGTTGGTGATCCGTCTACCAAATGCATCTCTAAATATTTTTTTATAACAATTACTCGATAATTATGAAACTCTTGACAAAATATCCTCTAAAAAATAGTGCATACCATTTATTTTTCAACTTTATGCTTGTCATACTATTTTATTTATTATTTATTTGAACTTTACGAAGTTAACCAACACTATTATCACACAATCTCCAAATTTTATCAGTTAACTGAAATTGAAGAATTAGTACAATCAGTTTTATGACCATGATTATTATGATAGACATATAAATATATTTTAGACCTTTTATTACTTGAAGTAAGCATCATCCAAGGAGGTCGTTGTCCAAATTTATCTGAGTGATTCATTCTTTTTCTTTTTTAAATATTTATTTAGATACCATTTAATTAATGTAGTGCTCATCCTTATCATTATTAACATATATTTTTACTTTATTTTCTTTATTTTGGATTATGTTACCTATAACAAAGAAATCAATTGTTCCTCATTCTATTCAGAGATTTATGTTGATTTTTAAGGAAATATTTTATTATATCAAAATATAGAGAATTAATGAAATTTTTGATAAGTATAATATTAAATGGATAGATAATACTAAATTCAAATAAAAATAATTATTAGTTATCAAATAAACAAGTATATTTATTAAATCCAAATTTAACCTTTATTTAATTATATATAAGTATAGTAGAAATTGAAAAGAAAAATGGATGCATTAATATTTAAAAGGGTGACTTTATTAGAAAAAATTCGGCATTCAATAGTAAATAATATCATTATCTTTATTTGTTACTAACTTCTAACCAAAAATGTGTTTTTTTATTTTCTAATCTTCAGGTGACAAATGTATGTGGTAAACCCATAAATGAATGAGAACACGCAGGAATGTCACGCTAGTTACGCAACACGCCAGTCATACACGGACAATCGCGCTAATAATAATAATAATAGCTGGCTAGTCACACATATTCAGGTCAGTTTTGTATCCTACTTAATAGTAGTTACATTATTTGGTTGAACTAATTATTATATAAATCATATATTATAATTTTAAATATTATAAAAAGTATGATTATAATTTTGTAATTATATTTTGAATATTATTATTATGATTTTATTATAAATATTATTAGTGGTCTTATTATTTATAAACCATAATCATATCTTATAATTTTAAAATATTACAAGTTATATGTTTATAATTTTATTATTAAATTTTAATTATTATTATGATTTGGTTATAAATATTACAAGTATTTTTATTATTTTATAAACTAAAATCATATCTTATAATGTTAAAATACTATAAGTTATAAGGTTATAATTTTAATATTACATTTTGATTATTATTATGATTTTGTTATAAATATTACAAGTATTTTTGTTATTTTATAAACTATAATCATATATTATAATGTTAAAATATTACAAGTTATGTGATTAAAATTTATTATTACTTTTTGATTATTCACCAAGCTTTTCCTAAATCCACCAAGCTTTTCCTAAATACTAAATCCCCAATTCCAATTTTTTCAAAACTTTAGAGAAAACCAAGAGCCACCATAACTTCTATTTCCGATTTCCAGCGGACGGTAATTCAAAACCCAGTCTCAGAGCACCCAACTCTATGAAAGCCCTCAACTGCATGCTGAAATCCTTTTGAGAAATAGATCCTAAAAGAATCGAAACTCAGTCTTCACTTCTCTGGTCCAAACAAGTCTTTTATCTTAAAAGGTAATTCCTTTAGGCCCTTGTCGTATCTTCAATCTGCAAAGAAAAACCACACACCAGTAGTATCGAAAAATTAAGATGTACAAACATAACCGAGGCCTATGGTTTCCAGAAACAAAATCGAGAGGAGAGAATTTGGGGCATTAAAATGAGAGAAACTTAACTTCTGTTTACATTTCAATGTCCACTTCGTGAGCCAATCAACTACACAGTTTTGGTCTCTGGAAACAAAGGATAAAAACGTTGAGGGCAGAATCAGGTTTCTACAAATGGCGATAAGAATTTTAAGGTACCAAGGGTTTTTATTGTTGTTCATTATGTTTAATAAATTTAAACAATCAGTTTCGATATTCATGTTTACCCAATTTTTCTCCTTGCACGTTAAAAGCCCTTCCAATAGAGCTCTTGTTTCAGCCACCAAAGGAGTGAGCTTACCAAACATATTCGAAGAGGCATGAACAATGGTGCTCTCATGATTCATGATGATCATAGCACCACAGGAATCTCCATTAGCAAGACAGGAGGCACCGACGTTCATTTTCATCCTACCATTTACAGGAGGCACCCAATTCAGATAAGTGATTTTTCTAATATTATTTTCATAGGATAGACATCCTAAAGACTGACCAACATCAGTGGCATTCAACCAGTGTTTGATTGTAAGCACTTTAGAGATATCTAGACCCAGAATGATTTCATTGATCATAGTAATGGAAGTATAAAGAATGATACCATTGCCTTTATACTTCGCATTATTACGATTTTTTCATACTACCCAGTAGATTAAAGATGGAATGTAATGGGTGATATGAATCTTTTGGTTGGAGAACCAGAACCAATTATAAACAACCTGTTTAATAATCATGTGTCTTTCGACTTTAATGATACCAATGACTCCAAGAATAATGACAATTGGCAAACAAATGATTTAAATTTTCACAGTTATTACAAAATAAACACTTTGATGTTAAGTGAAAGTGTCTATTTTATATAACATAGTCAATTAGGATGTAATTATGCATGACTCTCCAAAGTAAAAAAGCAAACTTCCTGAGAGTTATAGTTGACCAGATTTTCTTATTGAAAGTAGAGGTGCATTTGGAACTTCTCATAGAATTCTAAGTGCACTTAAAGTTTAAGAGATGATCAGGAGACAACATCCATATCATTTCATTATCTTTATCATTGTTGATTTTACACTTCATAATATGCTCATTTCTGTTTTCAGGAATAAAGCCATTCAGAGGTTCTAAGTCCCAAGTATTGCCCTTCCAAAAGGTGTTAACCCTGGCCTCCAAAAACCATTGATAGGTAGGAAAACGGTTGTCAAGAATACGGGGCAGATCATGCCAATTCACGTAAGAGAACTAATCTTCTTATAGTTAACTTTTAAAGGATGCACATTCCTATTATAAATATCATGCATAAGTAAAGCCCAAATAGATTTTTTCTTCCTATAAGTGAACCAAATATTTTGAGAGTAGGTGGTTTGAATATCAGCTAATTTTCTAATATTCAATACACCCTCATCAAAATGAATTTTTTTATCCCAAGATGCCCAGTGAATACTTTTTTTCATTTATGTTAGTTCTCCAACAAAATTTATTAAAAATGTTTTCCAATATTTTAATCACAGAATTAGGAAACATAGAGCTTTGCATCCAATAATATGTAATGATTATTAGAGTAGTACAAATTAGAGATAATATCCCCCCATAAGATAGCTGTTTTAAGTTTCATTCCATGATTTTGCCATTGATTTTATCCATTAAAGGATTATAAAATTTAGCTTTGTTATTGTTGTCGAGGGTAATCCCAAGGTAACAAGTAGGCATATTCTCAGTAATGAAACCAGTGGAGCTCTCCAAGCTGTTAATTCGGCATTGGTGCAACTTCTTTGAGGTAATAACCGTAATTTTTTCTTTATTGATAGACTGCCCAGAGACACTTTGGTATTTATCAAAAAAAGTACTTAAGATATCAATAGATTTAGGCAAACTATTAGTGTAAATAATAATGTCATCAGCAAATTCAGTACAAGGAATAAGAATTCTAGACCTAGTAGCATACTGCATGGAACAATTAGTATAAACAAATTATGCAGACCCCTAAGTAAAACTTCCTCACCAAGAATGAAGAGGCTTAGGGCAAAGGGATCTCCTTGCCTCACGCCTCTTTTAGACTTAAAATACCCAAAAGAATTACCATTTATGAGAATAAAGAGATCCATATTCCCAATCATACTGTAAATCAGACCACTGAACTTACTAGAAAAACTATAAGGATTAAGAACTTTCATAATGAAAAGAATGGACATTCTGTCAAAAGCTTTTGGCATGTCTAATTACACCATATATTACCCTTATTAGGCTTTCTATTCAAGTCAAAAGCCATTTCTTTGGCAAAGAGAATATTCTCATGAATTGACTTATTCCTCATAAATGCACCTTTAGTTTTTGAAATAATGTGAGGGAGAACATTACAGAGTCTATTGTTTAAAAGTCTAGAAAATATTATGTTAAGAATAATACATAGGCTAACAGGCCTATAGTTGCCCAGTTAATATGATTAGAATTATTAGGGATTAAGCTTATACCAGTAGCAAACATACCCATAGGCATACTTGAACCATCTATAAAAGAATTTATAGTATTACAAAGATCATTTTTAATAATATTCCAGTAAGTTTTATAAAAGGTGATGTTGTACCCATCCAAACCTCCTGCACTATCTTTTTTCATAGTGCTAATAATATTCCAAATTTCCTCCTCCTTTGTAGGATTCATGAGGCACTCATTTTATAAACTAAAATCATATATTATAATTTTAAAATATTATAAATTATTCGATTCTAATTTATTATTACATGTTGATTATTATTATTTTATTATAAATAGTACAAGTGTTGTTATTATTTTATAAACCAAAATAATATCTTATACTTTTAACTAATACTAACTAATATCAATAGGATAAAAGAGCTAGATAGAGAATTTCTCTCTTCTCTAACGACTATTTTCTTTCTTAAAAAATTTAGAACTTGGATTTCACGGTGGTTTTCAGGCCATTGCGTCTGAAACCCTAGGCTACTATAATGGTATGGAAGGTATCTAATCTTGCATTCTTACCCGACCCTTTCTCTGTTTGGGACTTCTTCGCCCCATATCCTTCTAAAGACGTTGAATCTCAATGAGGTTATCTGTCACACTGTTTCTCGTGTGCGCAGCCTCAACATGATGCTTTGGAAGCTATCTTCTCAAGAGTGGACGTTAATCATAAGCCTGACATTCAGGTCCTGTGTATCTCGTGTGTGGAGCCACTTAAAGTTTATCGATGGCTCTGTATCTTGTGCGATGAGTTGCCAGTGTGATGCTGTCATCGTGTTATCGCGCATCTCATTTCCACTCCTCTGAAATCATGTTATAATGTCTTACGGCAGATGCTCTGCCATTTGGGGCTATTGGCTATCACCTAGTTATTATGGGTTATCTTCTTTCTCGACTAAGGTAAGGTCGAGGTCCAATAGTACGGAGCAACGAAGTTATGAGTGGGAACTCTGCCTCGTGAGGTCTTCAGATATATCTATGTCTCATAACATCAGAATGGTGTTTTCCAGTGGGTATCTTTGACTATGGTAATTTTTATGGTATAATATTGCCTTTGGGAAGTTTTCTCTTCAGAAAAAACGTTACCGTATCTGAGGAGTTTGACGATTTAACAGTAAAACGGGTGGCTGTTTGTGTATTAGTGGCGGCTACTCTTTTGGTTGAATGTTTCAGGGGAGATAATCCTATCTTATTTAGGCTTTCATTCGTTTTCTTATTATCATTTAATTTAGGCTCACTAGATAGGTTTAATTTCTTTAGGATTTCTAACAGAATTAATTATTTAAGTATTTCTATTTGGATTAATCTCTTTAGGATTCTAAATAATTTTAATTACTTAATTATTTCAAAATGGGTTTAACTTAATTATTATTTTAGATCGGTTTAATTTTTTAAGTATTTTAAATCAGATTAATTGTTTTAGTAATTTCATAGAGTTTAATATCTGTAGTATTTTTAAAGGGTTCTACACTAACTTGTCTTTTGGTTATTGTAGTAGTTTTAATCCTATTTATTCATTTTATTGGACTTTATGATGAAGTTAAAAGGTTTGAATTTGGTATAGAAGAAAATTTACTTTTTAAGGGGCTTCGTTTTTTGGATCTGTCATCTGACATAACCATCGTTCGACTCGTTCACAAACTATAGCAAGGACTATCGCTCTACCATATTCATGCCAGTAGAAAGTCTCGATGGTAATGCTATTGGTTCCGAGGATGAATATTTGTACTCAAAAGAATTCGATCCATCTGAGGTTGTCTTTGATTTTGATTCTAGGCATCGGTTAGCTTCTCTAAAGGAAGTCAATAAGGTTGACAGTGGTGAGGAGGTGGATTCGCCTGCCAAAAAACTCCGTCATTCTGGAGACTTTTCCCATGTTATTTTGGATTTATCCTTCGACAATATCATCACCTGACTCACTATAAGTTTTTCGTAATGATTATTGCTTCTTGGAATGTGAGAGGTCTTAACGACCCTATTAGGCAAAAAAAGTTATTGGTTTTATTATTAGTAATAGTATTTCTCTGCTGATTTTAGTAGAAACCAAAGTCCAAAATTATAAAATAGACTCCATTATCAGAACTATAGCCCCTTTTTGGCATTACATTATTAATCACTCTACTCACCCTCTCGGTATGATTTGGATCATTTGGAACCCTAGTGCTATTACTGTCAGTAGATTGTCCCAATCCCCCCAATTCATCCACTGTAGCGCTAAGTGCCATAACTGCCCCTCATCATTCTATTTTACTGCTATTTATGCTTCCAATGATGCCTCTGATCATACCCCATCTGGAATGATTTAAAGTCCTTAGCCTCCCAAGATAAGGGTGTACCCTGGGTCTCCCTCGGGGACTTTAACGCCATTCGTAAGCCAGATGAGCGCCTGGGTACCCATGAGTCTTGGTCCCCTGCTACAGATGAATTTAATGATTTATTCTACCATTATGAGCTCAGTGACCTTCGTTCTACTGGATTCCATTTCACATGGATTAACAAGAAACCTTCTCACCATGTCTTTTTCAAAATCGATCGTGTCCTAGTCAACCCTGACTGGGACGACCAGTTTCCGATGTCCTTTGCTCATTTTGGCTTTCTCCGCTTCTCTGATCACACCACAATCATCCTAAACCTGAGATCCCCCAGTCAAAATAGGAAGAAGACTTTCAAATTCTTTAATATCTGGAAATCGTACCCACTTTTTAATTTTATTATTTCCAACAGTTGGAATCTTCCCTCCAATGCTTCTGGGATGAATCTTGTCTCCCTGAATATAAAAAAGCTTCAGCATGAGCTCTCGTGCTTCAACCATAAGGATTATAGTGTCATAAGTACTAGGGTTGTCATTGATCAAGATACCATCTTACGAGCCCAATACATCTTTGCCCAAGATCCCTTTAACCCTGACCTTATTTCGAAGGACATTGAGGCTTCTGAGTCTTACATTTTTCTCATCCGTGTTGAAGAATCCTTTCTGAAGCAAAAATCTAGAGAAAACTGGATCAAGCTTGGGGAAAGGAATACCAAATTCTTCCACAATAGTATCAAGCCCTGCCTTTTTTGTAACAAAATAATCTCTATTAATGACGATCATGGGATTTCGGTTTCCACCCCACCCAGGGTTTCTAAGGTCATCGTAAACTATTTCAAGGATTTACCCATTTGGCTACCCTGGTCTGGAGATACTCTCTCCCCTCATCTCCACTAAGGTCTCTGACTCGGATAAAGACTTAATGACTCGTATGGTCACTTGCGACGAAAACAAGTCTTCCTTATTTAGTATTGACAGTAACAAATCTGCTGGCCCGGATGGTTTCAAGTCTAGTTTTTTTAAGGCCACCTGGACTATCTTGGGGTCTGATATTTGTAATGGGGTTCTCGAGTTTTTCAGCTCTGGTACCCTTGACCCCTATTCCACTTGCATTGCTCTCATACCTAATTAATATTCCCCCTCTGTATTTGCTGACTTTAAACCCGTTGCCCTCTACAATGTTGTCTATAAAATCATCTCCAAAATTCTTGCCAATAGAATTAAAGACTCTTTCCCTTACCTGATTGACTCCTCTCAATCTGCTTTCGTAGCTGGTAGGAATATCTCTGATAACAGCATTATTTCCCAAGATCTATTAAGGGTCTACTAATCCATTAGTGGATGTAAAAAGGTTGCGATTAATATTGATCTTATGAAAGCGTTTGATAAAGTCCACCGAAACCTCATCCTCGATATTCTTGTCACAATGCATTTCCCTGATAAGATGATCAACTAGATCATCAAATGTATTTATTTCCCCTCCTAAAACATTATCATTAATGGGGACCCTTATAGAAATTTCCATGGTAGAAAAGGTCTAAGACAAGGTGACCCGCTCTCTCCTTTTTTGTTCTTGATATGCAAGTCCCCTCCAGCATTCTCAAAGAGAAAAGCAATGACCATAATTTTCGGTTTCACTAGAAATGTCATACGCTTAAAATCACAAATCTCTGCTTTGTTGACGATCTCATAATTTTCTGGCATGGAGTCGCTACTTCCCTCTGTCTCATCAAAGAAGGCCTTGATTATTTTTACTCTATGTCGGGCCTCAAAGTTAATCATTCTAAAAGTCAAATTTTCTTTTCTGCCATGGAAAGCTCGCTTCGCTCCAAGATCATCTTCATCCTGAACTTTGGTGAAGTTTCTCCTTGTTAAATACCTTGGTGTCCCCCATTCTCACTAGATGTCTCTCCCACATGGACTGCCGCCCTCTCCTTCATAAAATTAATTCGAAAATAGATTCTTGAACTTCTAAACACCTCTCTTATGGTGGCAGACTTCAGCTCATTAAGTCCGTCTTATTTTCTGGCCAAGTTTATTGGTCTTCTATATTAATCCTCCCTTTTAGGATTCTTAAAGAGCTGACCCAGTATCTCTGTCGTTTCCTTTAGTATGGCCCTGCTATAAAAATTTACGATGCCAAAGTTGCATGGACTAATATCACCACTCCCACAAGAGATGGAGACCTTAGGATTCTAGACCTCAAAACCTGGAATCAGGCGGCCATCCTAAAGCATCTCTAGTCTATTATTAGTAATAATAACCATTCTATTTGGAGCGATTGGATTAAGCCGAAAAAAATTCAAAACAATAATTTTTCGGACCTTAATCTTGGCTCTTCCCCGTCTTGGGCTTGGATAAAAAATCTTCGTATGACGGTTGGCTTCTTTCTACCTCCCTATTACTAACAACTTGTATGGAGTTGCTATTGGTAATGGTCGTAATACCACTTTCTCGTATGACGGTTGGCTTCTTTCCTCCTACCTGGTTAACCACTATGGCTTTAGCATCATCAGTGACTCTAAGCTTGGTAAAAACCTTAAGGTGGCTCCCATTATCCTCGACATGCATTGGAATTTGCCTCCCAACCTGAGATCGGCTTGTGCAAGGAATCACTTAAATCTCCAATAGATCAAGAACCTCGTTCTTACTTTTCCTCCACCCGACATTATTCCAATGATATTCCCTTCTGGACTACAAAGGGTTGAATTCGTATATTAAATATCAAGGACACATACAACGCCATTTGTACGACCGCTCCTATTACTGGGTGGGTCGGGTTAGTTTAGAATAAATATAACATTCCGCGTCACTCTTTCATATCTTGGCTTGCCATCCAGGGTACCGGGTTGTCTTATGTAACTGTAACTCGGAAACTATCTCTCATATACTCTATGATTGTAGTTTTTCTAAGAGTCTTTAAAACTTTGCAAGTTCTAAGCTAGGTTTGTCTATTACCGCCCCTTGTTGGCAATCTTGGATTGAAGATGCGTCAAATTGGTCTAATCCTCAAAACTGTCATATTTGGCACACTTGTTTCGGCGCGGTTATCTACCACGTCTGGCGTGAGAGGAACTTTAGAGTCTTTAATTCCTCTCATGTCATTGCCTCTTTGGTTTCTAGCCGAATCTTCTCGAATCTTCGTATTATATACCATGTCACCAAGATTCGCTGACCTATATAAACCCTTATTAACTTACTGTTTTTGTTTTTTTGTTGCTCTCATATTTCTTCTACCATTGTTGCTCGTTTAATTGGATCCTTTATTGGCTATTATATGTCTTTATCTTGTTAATAGACTTCTTCCTCCATCTATTTTCCTCATACTTTAATTGTATTGACTTATTATAAGTCATTGTATCTCCTCGAGGTATGCCTTAGGTACTTGTATGAATCATTTTATTTTAGTTTAATGTTTTTATTCAAAAAAAAACTAATATCACAAAAAACACACTAATCAGGAGTAATATAACTAAAAACTATTACCAAAAAATGTCGCCAAATTAATAAACGGTAAATTTAAACTAATACCAATTAATATCGCCGATAAAAATAAATTATTTAAATTTTTTTAAATTAAAAAATAACAAGTAATACAAACTAATATCGAAACTACTAGAACAACGAAATAAATGAAAACATTATGCAAAGCTATTAATACAGATAGAATAATGTTAGCCCAATCAAATTTGATTGGTTTGATAAAATAAAAAGTTTGATCCAAATAAGAAAAAAAAACTATTCACAATGCAAAAGTATATAAACTAGAATCGAATCAATAAGTAATGCTTTAAGTGAACTTGGAGAAGAAGTGAACAAATTTAAAATGGTATTGAAAAACCAATGAATTGTGAATGTATTTTTCCTGTACTTTTAGAGAAGAAACAAAGAAAATAAAAAAGTTAAACTCAATTTAAATATTGGAATCAGTTAATCGGACATCCAAATTTAAAAATAAAAAATCCGAATTACAGCAGTCAAATGTTATTTATTAGGGTTTATAACACGGCCTTTAACAGTTAATAGGCAATCAGTCACCCTTACTTTAATATGATACATAATAGTTGGTTAGTAATTAAGTATACCATGTCTTTTATTGTTTAAAAGACAATTCACTAATCCATATTTATATAGTAAGTTTTTTTTATCTATATATCACGTTTGTAATTAGTTATCTGTTATAATATTTTAAATTTCTTATTTAGTTATGAAATATTTATAATATTATAATTTAATATATGATTTAATAGATTATAATTATAATTTACGTAGTCGGTTGGGAATTTTAACATTATAAATTAAATTATATATATATATATATATATATATATATATATTTAATTAAGTGATACACAATATATATTTGTAATGAAATACGTGTATATTTGTAGGGAAATGACACACTAAGTACCTTTTAGCCAAACCTATTACAACCTAGTGCCCCAAAATGGGTTAATGCTCACTTAATACCCATCTCATTAAACATATCCACTTCTAATACCTTTTCTTTTTTTAATACCAAGATTACCCTCAACCTAGTATATAAGGTTGATTTGTGAAAAAAAGGGCCCCTTTTAGCTCCAGCATCTTCTTAATCACTTTAGAATTTTGAATTTTGAATTTATTAGCCTCCTTTCTCTCTCCTCTCTCCTAACCTAACAAGCAACCCATTTTTCAAGAACGTTTCTTCATTTCAAAAAACTACGGCTGATCACACCACCTCCGGCGACCCTATTGAACCACCATTTACCTTACGTTACCACCGACGATCCATATAATCGCCTTATCGGAGTGTTCCGATCACCGGCGAGTTTCAGAAGACAAGTTTAACGTCGTCAGCCTCCTAGGTACTGTTTTGCACCGTGATAGCCTCCTAGCTCCGATCTTGCACCGTATCTCAGCCTCCTAGACCACCGTACACAGCCTCCTAGCTCCGATCTTGCACCGTATCTCAGCCTCCTAGACCACCGTACACAGCCTCCTAGCTCCAGTTTTAAGTTTCGAAATCGTAGCCGGACGTTACATTTTACAGGTTAGTAACAGAGTCGAGTTTTAAGTTTCGAAATCGTTTTCCATTTTCGAAATCGATTATAGACTCTCATATAACGTACGTTAATTGCAGGAAACTTATTTCCATCTGCTTCTGCTCAATCCAAAGCATCCAAACCGGCTCCGATCACAATTCCGGTGAGAAATTTCATTTTCCCACATCTGTTTGAACCCTGATATTTATATGGTTAGTCCTTGCGATTTATAGCCTGCAATTGTATGCTCCAGGTTGCTAGATTACTGCTTACACCCTGATATGTTAGATTTTTTTGTACATTAAACCTGACTGCATACACCATGCTATCTTAGTTTTGTCAGGTTGCTATATGTGTTGATAAATAGACCATGGCTCCATATACCCTTATAGTTTAGGTACGTGATATTGCTATATGTTTCCAACCATTTCCTCTTGCTGCTATGTTAGATATAATATGGAGATATATGTGTTGGAAAACAGACCAGTAGTCCATATACCCTGATAGTTTAGGTATGCCAGTTTGCTATGTGTGCTGAAAATAGACCACGAGGCATATACCCTGATATGTTAGATATAGGATATTGCTATATCTGTTATACTATCAGTAACACATTCAGTTGTTCTACACCAACGTTAAACAAACTAACCATAACTCCTATAATTCAGGGTACACAATGTCTAAACCAAAAGTATGCATCTTCAAACTTGGTACGGAAACAAGTATTGTTCCGCTGTCCGAATTCGTAAACTTCGAGTCATTTCAACAGTACGTTGAGCAAACATAGCAAGGGCTTGTTAGAGGCAACTACAGCATTACGTACTCTTGCGGTGCTCAGAGTAATTGTATTTTTAATAAGGAGACCGATTTCATTGGGTTGGAATGTTACCTCGATGTTGAGCGTTTGAAGAGTGTGTCATTTCTTATCGAAGAACATGTTCCTGATAAAGGCTCCGCCGTTAAACGTAAACAACCCGTTCAACTGTTCGAAGAATCCTCTCACATGCAACGAACCAGCGGTGAAAGCAGTACCTGTTTGGCCATTACAACCCCGAAAAAAAAGACATCTAGCTACAGCGGGATGGGCGGAAGCTATCATCGGTGTTGGACAGTCATTTCCAGACGGTGCTCAAGGTCTGAGGTTATCCTTATCCCGTTATGCATTAGAGAACGGTTTTGCGTTTAGGTACATGCACAATACCTTTAACAAGATCACCGTTTATTGTGTAAACAAAGATTCGGATGGCTGCAAATGGAGGCTTTACGCTTCTGTCGATTGTAAGACCGGTTTGATGACAATTAAAAGATTTTTCAGTACCCACACGTGCAGTCCCGTATTCACAAAGAAGAAAAGCCGGCATCTGTCGTCCGATTTGATTGCTGATAAAATTCACGATTCTCTACGAAACAGCCATTCTTTAACAGCTAAGACTATACAGTCCACCATCAAGCAAGACTACGGTTTAGACGTTTCATATCGTCTATCTTAGAATGCGTTGGAGAAGGCCCGTCGCGTTGTATTTGGAGATAGCAATACCTCTTTCGGATTGCTAAAACCATACTTCAAGAGGCTAAAGAGTCGTGACATCACTACGGACTGTCATCAGGATTTGGCTCCCGGCAATGTTTTTCGTCGTTGTTTTATAGCGTTTGGGGCGTGTCTTCAGGGTTTCCATTCGTGCCGCCCTCTACTGTACGTTGACGGAACCCACCTATCAGGGAAGCACGGTGGCGTGTTGCTATCAGCAGTGGCAAAAGATCGAAACAATGGTCAGTACAAATACGTTTCAATATACATTTGATCTGATAAATATGCTTACATAGTTTGCGATTTAATAAGACTGTCTGATAGTTTGTATTACATACTCTGGTATTTTAGGTTTTACTGATTGCTAGCTTGTGAGGCTTTGTCTGCTAGATTAGGTTACACAGACTGTTATCTGTTAACTATTACACAGTCGAAAAAAACATCGACTCTGTTACTGTAGTTCTGTGTTTAAGCTACATCTTTTCCATCGCAGGTCTTTTCCCCGTTGCTTTTGGTATATTTGGTAGTGAAGACTCGGACAACTGGTTCTGGTTTTTGGAAAACTTAAAACCTCATCTGTTAGGGCACCAAATAACTTTCATTTCAGACCGCCATGCTGGTATTATTAGCGCTGTCGCAACCCTTTATCCTACTGACTTCCACGCTTATTGCATCTTCCATCTTATTCAGAACTTGAATAAAGCTCTTGAACACACTAACAGAGTCTACAAACAAGATATGATAGTGATGTTTAAGAGCTGTGCTTATGCCCCTACGGTGGATCTTTTTAATGAACGTTATGGTCAGTGGTTGCGCCAATGCGGTAACCGTATTGAAAACTTTGTCAGGAATCTGGCACCAGAAAAATGGGCTCAGGCATATGTCAAAGGCAAACGGTATAGGGCGATGGCATCAACAGCTGTTGAATCGTTCAATGGCCAGATTAAGAAGTTGTGCCATCTGCCTATAGTCGAATTAATCGACCGGATTAGAGCTCTTCTGATGACTCAAATGTCTCGACGTTTAGGAGAAGGCCAAAGTTGGAACACACATTTGTGCCCCGAGTTTGACAAGATGTTCAAAGATAATGTACAATCCGGTCGGACATGGTTAGTTCGCAAGTCTTCTGCCGCTTATTTTGAGGTTTTATCGGACCCAGTCATGGTGGTCAACATACTGGATTTCAAATCCACATGCGGCTCTTGGCAGCAAGAATGTTTCCCGTGCGCTCATGCGTTGGCTGCAATTGCATCTATAAACGAGGATCCGATGACGCTGGTTGAGCCGTTTTTCACTACACAAAATTTCCTGTCCAGCTATTCATTTAACATACCGGCTATAACAGAGTTTGGCGAATCCAGTAGCGCAGATTGTGATGGAGAGCCCTTGGTGCTGCCCCCTAACGTTAAAAGACGACCCGGTCGTCCGAGGAAGAAGCGTATTCCCTCAAGAGGCGAAGTTTCCAGTAGCCAGTCCCGTTGTGGTCGATGTTTGAAATCGGGCCATAATAGGAGGTCATGTGATGCTCCTTTCTAAACATTATTAACCTACTTTTTTGTAACATTTTACATATCAAAGATAAGCACTCCTTATCTTTCGTCTTATGTTTTGTACACTGTTAACAATTACATGTTCCATTTCTGTTTCTTATCCCTTATGATATCTATTCACGCATAAATTGCTATCTTTGATGTTATACTATGATAGCGACTCTGTTAAACATTGATAGATTCCAAATATTGCATCTGACAGATGCATCAAAAGTATGTTTTTGGTTTCGGTTTACATCCATCTGATGCTTTGCTTACATTAGTTATACATGTACTTTAAATCTTTCATGCCATATTCATCTCAAAGATAAATCCATCTAACATGCCTTTACATCTAACAGATACATCAAAGTATGTTACTTACATTTATTTCGGTGTACATCCATCTAACGGTACCTTTCGACTTATGTTTTTTTACACTTTTAACATTGACATGTAACTTGTCTGTTTGGTTCAGACTCTGATATCTATTAAGAGCTACATTGCTATACACGCTGTTATACTATGATAGACAAACTATGAAACATTGATAGATCGTGGAATCTACATCTGACAGATACATCAATTTATGTTTTCATAACTCTGATATGTTAGTTTTCATACAATGCGATTTTGTGAAATAACTGCAGTTAAAACTGCTTTCCTCAACTGCAACATATCATATCATATCATACCAGTATAAGCCATAGAACGGAAAATTCATTCAAACGTTAACATTAAAAACAGTGACTGCTACAGATAGTCCAAATACACCAACCCTGTCAAAAAATAACACTACTGCACAGGGTTGGTGCAAGTTACAGTCCACAAAAAAGCATAAACATACGTTAAAAACAACAAAATAGAAACCAACAGGGCCATGAAACTACATCTCCATGTTCTAACCTAATCGGAGTCGTCTCCATCAGATACCTCGTCCTCTTCTTCTTCTTCTTCTTCTTCTTCTTCATCATCATCATCTTCTTCGTCGTCAGAGGCCTCGTCGTCTGCCTCTTCATCTTCATCGTCGTCTTCTTCTTCCCACTTGCTGCTGCTCTTACACCTTTTCCTTTTTGGGAGCTTTTCATCGTCAGAAAGATAACAGTCGTCCATGGACCAAGAATCCCATGATCCATAAGGGTCTTCTTGGTCCTCAGACCAGACCGACCAATCATCTTCTTCGTCAGAGGAGTACTCCGACGTTGTCGTACGCTTGTATGCCTTGTTACATGCATAGTGGTCAGAGGACCACGCGTCGTCGCAGGACTGGTTTGGGGAGAAGGGTGATGAAGGAGCCATGGTTGGAGGAGCAGTGGTTTGAACTTAGGGTAGAGGTTTTGGGTTTTTTTTTCTTTGCAGGTAAGTTTGTGAGTAATAGGTTGACATATGACCCTCTATTTATAGCAAAACCCAGCACCCAATGCTGAGTCCCCTTAAGCAACCATATTTTCTTTCACAACTTTAATGGCACACGTACATTAAATGAATGTAATCATTCTACTTCATCTACCCATTGTCTTTTCAAGTTCAATCTAACCAATGGTTTTAACACATTAATGTAGTACTGAGTAATGTGTGTGGTTAACAGTCCTTTCAACAAATTAATTGCATTTATCTACCAATAACCATGTTGTGCAGTCCATATATTTTTATTTTGTGCGTCACTAACCTGTTATATGATATTTGCGAGTAATTTTGAATGGTAGATAAATTATATTAAAAATTTAAAACCTTTTTGGTCTATCTATTTTTTCTGAACGATATCTAAAACTATACTTTATGGTTCGTAACCAAAATTTTTATAAATTATGATATGTTTCGCACTACGATATTTGCTTGCTTAACCCCAGATAGATCCTTCAATAACCCCAGATAGACAATTTGGTGAACATTGATAGTTCTTCTTATATATGCATTATTGGTAGTTTTTTATTCCATCTCCTATATGTACAAATAGGAGATATATAACTATCACTAACAGTGCGATTTTAGGTAGGACAGTTTGCTATGTGAACTAGTGCGTTTACATGTAATTTTTCGAACAGTGGATCATTATTAAGGTTGATTTTGTGAAAATATGGTGGAGTGTTGCTTTCGGCAGTGGCTAGAGATGGAAACAACTGTCATTACAAATACGTTTCAATATACATTTGGTCTGACAAATATGTTTACATATTTTGCGATTTAATAAGACTGTCTGATAGTTTGTATTATATACTCTGGATTTTAAGGTATTACTGATTGCTAGCTTTGGAGGCTATGTCAGATAGATTAAGTTACACAAACTGTTCTTTGATAACTTTTTCACAGTCGACCGCATCAAGTAAAAAGTGCTTTTACATGTAAATTTCCGTCTACAAACATAAATCATAGAGGTATTGCTTAATTCACCCATTGCTAATCTATGCGAAATATGCAAATGGGTACCAAAATATAAATTACATACTACCAACGTTTGTTTGTGTTACGATCATTCAAGAAATGTTTGAATATTTTAGCTCTTGTTTCTGCCGGCATTTCATCACTATATTTCCGTCCAACAAACCCTTTTGTAATTATGTCTTCTACGTATTTGCAAACGAAAACACCGCAGTCGTAGCTGTCCCTCTTTTGCTGTGGGATGTCTAACATCGTCTTAATTTTGTACCCACCTTTAACATGCGGTATATATTTCTTCTTCATGCAATAGGCCAGCTGCATTGATAGATACAGTAGCAGCCAATGATATGCATTACTATACTGTTTGCTATATGTAATGTTCGAAATAGCTAGATATGCAATCAAAATATTTTACTTGGAATTTAGTTTCCTTACCAGAGCATCGGCTGTGTTTCTCGTCTTATCTGGAATGAATTTGCTCCACGGCAACATTGGGTTGTAGCTTCTAGCAGCCCCGTTCTCCATGTCTATAACCAGGAGCGTCCAGTGGTTCACGCCGTCCGTGTTTACAGTACATAGGGGGACTAATGCAACATATGTGTCGCGGTGCATTGTCTCAAAAACATTGTCCACAATGGCAGACATATCTCCCTTTTTAGCCAGTGTCCCCTGTAAATTTAAGACATTAATACAGGAAGTAGATGTACCTAATATAAAACCAATAATCCCATGGGAACTTACAGTTGCAATCCCAGTTATTTGAATGGCTGGGACACGAAATGAATACTTATTATCAAACCCTTTCACAGGGACTTTGAAATCATAATCCTTTAACAGCTTATATATCCAAGCATCTATTACCTATCAGAACACAATTACAATCTCAAGTCAGTTGAGCAACCAACAGTTTATTGGTTGACACAATGATAGATGCTTCATTTAATATTGATAGACGTATATAGACACGTTGCTAGACTAACAACTACAATACGATAGATACATCCTAATAGATTTTTACCTTGAAGTCCACTTGAGTTTCGTTAGGCAGTTCTATTATCTCTGTCACACTTACGGAAAGCCTGTAAGAGAACTCTGATGTTGGCAAGTACCACACTTCTGGATCTTCCTGGCTTTCTACCTGTTTCAGTTTCAGCACTTTCTCGTACTCACTTACATCGATCAGTTCCGTTGTCTTTGTCGGGAACGGCCAAGCTACAACTTCAGTTTGCTGTGGTTGAACCTGCGTCGGAGTAAGTAAGTTGAACCCAGGCATGTCATCAATGGGTACCTAAAAAAAAGCAGCATGGTTGTAAACTGTTAACAATACTTTTTAAAAGTTTATCGAGAATACCAAATATCTACTTACCTCAACGTCCGTTTGTTCTTCCTCGATGGATTCGAGTGTACGTCTCTTCTCGTTTGAAGTTTCAACAGCCTTGTCAACTTCAGCATAAAATGATTGGGTGCAGTCTACGAAGCTATTGTCAGCCAATGGTGTAACCGACTTGACAATAAGACCCTTCGATGCTGCTTTCTGTTGTTCTGGGGTTGCGTACGAAGATGGCTCAACCTGTGACACTTTTCAATCTTCTCTGCGGATTGATCTCCTCTGTTGGAAATTTCTATCACCTTTAATGGAGACACAGCTTGCGATAGCTGTTCGCACTTTGCTGTTGTTCCGGTGCCAGTGAATAGAACTAAGCTAGAGTGTCGTGTGTCTTCAGGCTCCGCTGTTTCGACTTCCTAAAAACATACGATTGGAAACCATTAATTGCGAGATTAACTATCAATCATGTATGATATTCAAATACAACTTTAACATCCACTTACATTGTGAGAGACATGTTCTGGAACCTGTAGTTCGGTTGCTGCTATCTCCAACAATGTAGTTGCTACTACTATGTCATCTTCTCCTTTGTCCTCACCTATCGCTGCCTTCTTTCCTTCATCGATGGTTTTTGGAGACTCCTCCAACTGTCGTTCCATTGTTTTCGTTCCTTCGTTGGATACTTCGTCCAACAAATCATTTTTGTCCACCGCCAGCTGCTGTTGTTCAACATCGTTGTTTCCAACTCCAGGTCCCTGTGCAGGTACCAAAACTACATTCTGCGCACCGGCAGCATTAGTTAGGGGTGGTAATTCTTCTGCCACATCCCGTTTCCCATTACCAGCGTCACAACCACTTGTTGTAGTCCCTTTCGGCTTCCATGACACATCAACAGCAACAGCATCCTGTGTAGTACTTTCTTCCATTGGTTCAACACGTGTTTCGGATTGAACACCACCTCCGTCAACTTCTTCTTTGTCCTCATCCGATTCGTCCCTTTCTTTTTGCTTAGCTTTGTCAAGCTCCTGTCGTTCTTCTGTTTTATCCTCCCCATCAAAGCCCTCTTCTTCCGTTGATTTTTCTGTTTCAGCTACTAATGGCCTCCGAGATCTTTTGTAGACCAGTGTTTCCTTAACCACCTTCTCACCAACGCGTGCATCTACGGTTTCAGTAACTTCCTCATCAACGCGGCAAAATGGCGTGGACAAGGTCAACATCAGTTGTTGATCCTCAACATCCATTATTTCACCTGCTAGCTCCACCTTTTCTTTAAGGTCCTCCAAATCTTTCTTCAACTTTTCAACCTGATTCAAACGAGCATACGAAATTGTTACATTATTTTTAACAATGATAGTTACAGAATACTTCATTGATAGACAACTTCATTTTAACAAACATACAGATGTTATTAGTACTTAGAAAACATGCTAGCACTAACCTCTTCGTTTCTTTCATCAAGGCATGTTTTAAGCCTCTTGTTCTCAACTTTCAACCGGCGCAACCGGCTTCTTTTTTTCAGTTTTTTGCTGTCGCGCAGTACCGACTGCGACAGCACTCCAAAACTAGGAATCATACTCGACCTACGTTTTTTCCGGTTCTTCAACCTCTCCCCTTTGTTTTTACCAACTCTTACCTTCCTCTCCACAATGAACTCCCCCAACGTAACATCATCTTCGACCTCAATCATCGAACTTCTTATCTTCTTACTAACAGCTCCGTCATCTTCCTTCCTTATTGAACTTCTGTTCGCAACAGATTTCTTTCTTTTCCTACTCCTCTCTTCGCTTGGTTCACCAGCCCCTTCCCACCTTATCCGCGAATCATTTACTCCATAAACAAAATATTCTGATGCTGTAAACACCAACTCCCCGCCGACAACCTAGGAGATACAGTATAATATTCATTTAGCAGCAAAATCTTTTAATCATAACTGATATATGTATTATACTACTACGATATATCTACTATACCACAACATACCTCGTCGTCCCTGAGCTCACCGACCATCTGGATCATTTCAAATGTAGACTCCTTGCCCTCTAGCCCCCACCACTTGTAACATCTAGGTATTATGTAAGGCCTTGGTATGTCAACATTTATAGAAATATGTTCCATAAGAAACGGCTGCACAGAACATAACTAACCATTGAAAAAACATTTTCCTAACAGACATGCTGATCATAACACACTATACTTACAAAAAGCAGAGCAACGCATCCGATAACTCTTGAAGGATGCCCGGCCTTAATACATTTGTCCAGCGATTTGTGAAGCTTATCCAAGATGGCTCTAGACCAGTCATAGTCGTTTATCTTGTCAAGATTCTCCACGTAGAAGATTGCTGTCCACCCGATTACATCGCCCGACACTAAAAAGAACAGTGTCGAGCATATGAAAAGTATCAGTAGCCTAGCCACATCCCTCGCTTCATCCTCCCCTCCTTCTCTAACTGCTTTCTCGATTGCTTCGTACAAAAACATCCAAAATCATAACAACAATATAGAAAGAACAATTAAAGGAATCCACAACTAATAAGATATTAGATATATGATTGCATACATACCATAGTTGTTTGTAAACATACTCTGATATCTATACATGTTTACATTGCTATCTATGCTGCTACCCTCTGATATCCAATATATTCAAGGCCGATACTTTACAGATCTGCATACATCAGGCTTCGTTTTCTGTTTCGTATTTAACATTACTTACATTTGTTACATATTCTGATATCTATCCCTGGCTACATTGCTATCTATGCTGGTACCGTCTGATATTTAGTCCATTCCATCTTGCTATCTTTGTTTACATCTTATAAATTAGGTCTACATGTTCTGTACTTTTAATGTTACAATATCTCTGATATCTTAGTGTTCATAGATTGCTATTTATAGCAATATATTTATAGTGATGTGAAAATGTACCTGGATTTCATCAACCAGCACAGCCTGCAGTACGAACTACAAAACAACTACATTCAAACATACTCTATTTACCTTTATTAACGCGTTTGAAACTGATTTGTCGTTCGTTGGCCCGCTTCTCCTCGTCCTTGGACTCAAAAAATATTTCTTCATCAAAGTCGAATCTAACTCGGCTCCATCGGCGTACCGAGCGATAAATTCACCTGATTTGCTCATCGGCATCTCTTCGTTACCGTGTCTCAGGCCAAAGATCGCCTGAACGTCTTTCTTGGTCAGCCTTACACGCTTTTGTCCAATCTTGAAAGCCTTCCATCTGACGTCGTATAAACCACAGATCGCCTCGATCAAGTGGTGGAACTTTTTAAGCTTCAGAGTTTCGTTCCTCAAGTCGTACGAGGTTTTGAGGAAGGTGTAGAAAGGGGTTCCGCGAGCAGCCTCGATGTGTTCAACTTTGATTATATCCCGTCTCAAGACATTGATTATGCCAACCAATCCCGAGCGGTAGAATACTCATGTCATTTTAACCTGTCAACGTTCACATAATAAGCTAGTTAGTAATTTACATGGTAACAAGGTGCAATAATACTAAGCAGCCACTGCATTATGAAGACCCTGAAACTTATACTTATCCCCTAGACGTGCTGTCTTACATGTAAACTACTATCAGACCCTGATAGTAGTTACAATATACATTGCTAGATGTATGAGGATACCTACATACGCTCACAACATTTCGAACAGCATCCCTATAGCTGTTACACACGATCTAACACGTAACGATTAAACCAAGCTAGGTCCAAATCGATGGCTAGGGCAGGTAAACTATATACTGATAGATAATACAGCCCATATTGCTAGATATGGGCCAACCTTACGCAAAATCGCAATGCTTAAAACATCAGCCTCACAATGCTATCAACAACACCATCCTCACTACCAATACAACTACCACGTAACGTCGTCCGGTCGAGCAACAGTAACAAATAAACTTACTGACTACCGGAGTATTAGACGTCTTACAGCCATCGACCGACAATGTGAAAAAACCTACACATCAACGCATATGAATCTAACAGATACCTGGTTTGGTTCGAACGCGACTGTTCAGTTCGACGGAAACTTCGTTGCAGTTGGAGGCTCGCCGGTGGTGGTTCCAAATATCGAACCAGATACAGAGACAGTGGTTGCTTCAAAGGTTAGTTCTCGGCGGTGGTTCGCCGGTACGTGTCCGTAATTTCGGAACGGAGATGAAAACAGTGGTTAGTTTTCACCGGTGGTTCACCGGTGGGTTTCACTACTATCGGAGGAGGTTTCTACCTGGTCGCCGGTGGTTCGCCGGTGGTTGTAAGGAATATCGGAACAGAGGGGCGATTGATATCGCCGGTTACGTGAGTTTCAAAAAGGTCTTTTGGTTTCGCTCTCGTAAAACGTGTTTCTCTCTCCACAAATTTAGAAATGTGAAAGTGGGGGGGAATTGGAACCCAAAAGTCTGATTAGAAGGTGAAAAAAGGGGTTTCAACCCCTTTTATACCCTAAAGGGTATAATTGTCCAAAATGTGGCTTTAGGTAGTTTATGAAACTAGTCCAAAAAACGGGTACCATCTTGGTATTTGATAGTTGAGAAGGTATTTAGGGGTACTTTTCTCATATTTGTAATAGTATTATAACGGCTATATTTTTTTCGTATATACATAAATATTTGTTATGGTTTTGTAAATTATAAAAAATAGTTTTAATGCACTAGATAAATATAGATTCTCACATTAAAAAATAATTATAATTACTTGGGTTTTTTTAGATTCAATATTAAAATTAAAATTATAAATAAATATATAATTATAATGTTTTTAAATATATATATATATATATATATATAATTTAAGATAAATATGATTAAAAAATATCAACATAAATATTACTAGTATTTTTTTTTTTAAGATATACATATCTTTAGCATTGAAATTCGAATTAATAACGAATAAAACATTATATTATAAACGTATAAACAATAATTTAAAAATATTGTGTTTACATATCTAAATAAAATTAGTTTCTAATGTTTTAGTTATGAAATATTTACTAGTAGAGGTTACAAACAAGACTATTTTACACTAGATAATGAGGTGTTGTGGACATATAAAACAAGTATTAAAAATTAAATTTGTCATTCATACTTTTGATCTCATATATCAAATCCTAATAGTATCGTGTGTAATGTCCTACATCATTATGAAATTTAAAAAAAATATTCTTTTATCCTTATTTTTTTGGAAGATAATTTGTTGTACATTAAAACTTTATTACAGATTTGGTTTTTTTATGAGTCACCGCTAAGTTTTTAGTTAACTTTGTATAGGATTCTCTGTTAGTATTTTTTTTTTCTCTTGGATATTTTTGTAATTAGTGTAATAGTATTTTCTCTAAGTCCTCTTGAAGTTTTGGCCTTTATTTTAATGTCTTGGTCGTGCCCATAAATCTGTATTGTTGTGCCTTAAAATTGAAGCTCTATGATAGGAGTTAGAGTTAACATGACCAACCGAAAGTCGTCCATTGGTGTTCACCAAAAAATGTTAGTGAGGATAAGTAATTGGAATTCCATGAATTCCAGTCTCTTCATCAATTTTGGCTCATATCTTTGTTGTAAAATTTTATTTGGTGCTCCACTCGTGCAATAAAATCTTTTGAATTTTGCATTTTTTTCTTCTTCATAACATGCTCTCTCAAAAACCTTGCCATAATTTATTGTCTATATGCTACAACTGTCATCGAGTCATGACAACCTTACAAGTTATAATTTGTTTCAACAGATCTTTGTTTGTAATTTCTCAAATTCTCTTTCGACGTTTTCCTATAGTGGAGACCCTGATGACTTTGAAATCTGTTCTATCTTGAAAATTTTAATGTATCCGTGAAGAAATATGTTGAACCAAGTTTAGGAACTTCTCCTAGATATTATAAAAAATGCCATGGACACGACTTGGTCTTCTCATGCGAAACGTATTGTTTTGCTTTTAGATTAATTCTTGGGAATACCAATACCCTGTTACACCTAGAAAATGACTTATATATAATTAAAGAAAAGTAGGAAAGAAAAATTAAACTACCTTATTTAAGATGAAACAGCATATAAAAGAAAGCGTACACAAAACGATATTTAAAGCAGTTTGGATTGTGAATAAATAGGATAAATACAAGAAACAAACGCTCATTTTTATTTAAACAAAGGTTACAAAACAGATCTTTAATAAAAAAAAGACTTAATGACTCTTTATAACAAAAGATAACACCATTTATTGAATGTTTCCCTTTCACGTTAATTTTCTCTAAATACATCTAGAGTTATTCTCTCTCTCTTTAGAAGTACGCAGCTCAAAATTCACAGTATGCACACATTGTATGATAATACCTTCTTCAATTGTATGATAAAAACCGTAATTGCTCATATGACCCTCTAGATTAAATCTCATTTAGTAATGATCAAGTAGATTCTACTTCATTAAAATATAAGAGATCTAATTAATATAAAAATTCCATAATACAAGATTCAATCAACCTAGGATACCAAATAAATAGAATACTTTCCTTTTCAGCCTATTAGTGGTGCTATTGTCCAGCTTGTTTCGTACCCACCCACGTCTGGCCATTCGGCTTCGGCTCAACACGTATTTCCTTCAATTTAATGGTCACCAATATTTGAAATTATATCTCAACCCTTATGATCAGTAGACAGTCTATTGTAGAGTTACATCTAGTCTACGCGTAATAATTATTCACATATGATTATGTTAAACCCAGTATTTGTTGCACCTAATTGTATAATCTTTAGAGACAAGTTCACCAATATCTTATTTTTGCAATAATCTTGTGCAGTTCATGAGCTCATTAAATGAATAATAATAGTATTTTCACATAATATAACCAAATCTTCTTCCACACTAGTAAATTCACTTAACAATCCCTTCATCCAAATAGATTCCTTAATTGATTTTGTAGAATCTATATACTTCACTTTCCTAGATGATATCATAACAACTTTTGTATACAAGACTTACAGCTAACACTCCTCCAAGAGCAGTAAATAGATAACCCGAAGTAGATTTTATGATGTCAAACTAGCATGCATAATCGAAGTCCATATACCCTTGCAACATTACATGACTCTTATCCTTCTTATTATAACACAAACCTAAATTTTTTAAGCCTTTCAAGTATCTTATGATCCACTTGAGTGCATTCCAATATGGATTTTCTAGATTCAACATGAATCTGCTCAAAATACTTAAAGTGTATGAAAACTTATATATATTATATATTATATCATACATAATGATACGAATAATATTCTCATAAGGTATCGCCAGCATATACCTCTTATCCCTTGCTTCTTCTTGGGTGGCACCGAGTTTGAATTGGGAACAAACGGGAGTTCCAACCAATTTTCCTTTACACATCAAGAATTTTATGGGGAGCTTCTGTGTGTGTATATATATATATATATATATTCTTCATCATATAAGAGTAAATAACCCATAAAAGTGTTTCTCTTGATCTCAATAACAACCTCTTACCCCCTCTCATATCCTTCTTCCCAAAATTTCTGTTCAGATGAGTCTTTACCGCTTCAATCTTCTTAATATCTCTTCCACCTATTAGTATGTCATCCACATACACCTATAATAGGGTTGACTCTTCATGTGTGTCTCCCCTTTCTAGTGTACATATTTGTATTAATAGCTACAAATATACTTAATAGATGATATAAAAGACACCAATCTTCTATATTAATTCCTCAACGACGGTTTCAATCCAAAGATGGGTCTTTTAAAAAACACACATAACCCTACTTACCTGCTTCAAACCGCTTCAGTTGACACATGTAATTTTTTTTCTTAAAATATACAGATATATGAAGCAAATAATAATATATATTTGTTGTAACTTAAAATCCACTCTAGCAATAATAGACACTAAAACCCTCATAGAGGGTTTTTACAACCACCAATAATTTTTTTTTAAAATTAACATATTCCTTTCACGTAAAACCCTTAGCTACTTGCATAGACTTGTATTTGAGTACCTCAACAACATAAATAAATGATTTCATCTTAAATATCTAATTACTCCAAACCAGATTCTCACTCGTTGGCTGCTTCACAAGAATGCCAATGTTGATCATTTTAGGAAATCTTAGTTCTTCTTCTATGGTTGTCAACCTCTTCTATTATCATTGCTCTTGATACTGTCATAGTATATTTTGGTGTTAAGAAAATATCCATCAATGCTATTGATAAATCAAAACCAATTATATTATGAACTCCATGACTCTATGAAGATTTGCTTGGTCTTCATGCTCTACCTCTCATTAGTTGATAACTATCACATTTATGTTGCTCTCCCAACTTATCATCGCCCCTAAAAAAATAGACCCTCAGTCTGCTTCAAACTCTTGAAGTGGTTAAATAAATTTGTAAGACCCGAAACGAATCAAGGTCCAAAATATTCTTTAGTTGAAGTATCATCAACTTTACATCTCTTCCATGTAGTACTAGCTTAAGTCTCCATCTTCTTCTTCAATGGTATGTCCTCATTATAAACAATCATATCATTACTTATTAAAACCATGTGATATACAGGGTCAAGGCACCATAACCTATATCATTTTAGTCCTTTTAGATAACCAAAGAACAAACATTTAAATTCTCATTGCGTAAGCTTATCATACTTTACATGTCTATAGGCAGCACATCCAAACACACTAAAATTTTAAACTTAGGTTTCTATTCTGTCCATGCGTATTAAAGAAACAGAAACTTAAGCTCGATAACTAGAATCAAACGCATATATTTTATCCATTCCAACAAGGTTTGATTCATTCTCTCAGTAAACCTTTTTTATCGACGAGTCCCACTTACGGTTCAATACTAGCTATTCCAAACTTTACATATTATCTATAGACTCTTTGTTCACATATTCCAAGAAATTATAAGTACAAATTATTTTCAACATTTTTCGAATTTGATACTAGACTAAAGTCTTCTATTTCACAAAGATAATAAATGCTTCATATTTTGTATTCAAAAGTGGAATCCATACGTTGCTAGAATAGTCATCATTCAATGAGATAAAATACCTTGCACCACCTAGTGTAGGTTCCCATATTGGGCCCCAAATGTCTGTATGAACGTATCAAATACTACATTGTATGTCGTCATAAAACTTCACCATCTTTCTTTTAGTCAAAACACGAATTCAAAAAGTATGAACTTATGAACTGCCATACCATGTAATAACCCTTGTTTAGTTAGTTTATTGACTCTATTTTCATTTAAAATCCCAAGCGAATGATGACACGTGTTGGTAAAATCTTTCACCATATTAAATGTTCCTCAAACTATTACACTACCATCAAGATCTAACACCCCATTAGTGATACACGCTTTTATAACAACAAGGGATCATTGCATAACCCTAAGGTTGTCGTCTCCATCCTTATAGGTAAACCCTTCTTCATCTAATATCGCAATAGAAAGAACATTTCATTTAACTTCACATCCATAGCTTAGGTTGTAAATTACTCTCTCGAGTCATGTAGATAACTTGATTCGTATTGTTCCAATCCATTTGATATCGGAGGTTTCTTCATTCACGAGGACGACCTTTTCACCATCAAGCTTTCGCAGGATTTCAAACCAATCATTCGGTCTTTTAATAGGTGTTTCCATTTTCTTTTTTTTATAGTGACGAGTGATATGCCGCTTCTTATTTCATACTCAACATATGACTTTTGATCCCGTCACAACCCTTTTGGAATTTAACCAAGAGTTTCTTTTTCTTGTACTTGAATTTATATTTCCGGAATGAACGCTCACAGTCAATTTGTACCATTTGGAGTCACCATTGAAAACACTATTGTTTGGAATATCGATGGATTTTTATGCTATTTTGACTTCGACTATCTTAATGGAATCATTCATGTAGAGCATGTTGTCTGAGAATTATTTATACTTCTTTACAAAGAACTCAATATGATAATTTTTTTATCCTCTTCCTCCACATCTAAACCAATTGTATACAATTTGAGTATGATTTAGTTGTAATCATCTAGGTGACATCAGATCTCTATGATACCATCGATAAACACTCTATAAATTTGTTTTGTCATATATAATATGATCGCAAATGACTTCTTCATGTAAATCATATTCTTTGTATGATCTTTTGACACTATCATAATATTAGCTTGCGTAGAGTTTTCATCGATAGCAGCCACCAATATCTTATATATATTAGGTAATCATTAACCTTAATTCTTCTAATATTAAAATCATTAGATTGAATGGTTTTGTTTTAAGCTAAGGATCATTGAACTCATCTTTTGTGGCTTTCTAGTTTTCAAGTAAGATCTACTACTCCAGCCTACATATTACAATTGATCTATTCATGTTATTCTTGTTCGATGCTCCCCATGCTACTTGTTGGAAAACTATTACACTATTATGCCTAGACAATAACCAATATACGATTAAATGAACCTATAAAAGAACGATCTAATTAGCATATTCAAGATGAAGGAACAAATAAGAGAAAAGGTAAGAAAACAAGCACATAATAAGATATTTAACGTGATTTTCATTATGAATAAATCTTAAAATCATGGGTAAAGGCTCTCAAACATAAAGAACTCAATCACTTTTAATAGCAAAAGATAATGTGATTTACAAAACCCTATATTTATCTTACCTAATTTATCTCTTATAATATATAAACATATTTTGTTTGTCTCTAGAAATATGCAGCTAGTGAATCACATCATACGCGCATTGAACAACAAAATTTTATTTTATTTATACGTTTAGGGAAAACCATCATTCTTCATCAGATGATTCAAATTAAAGCCCTATAATCAGTGACTGAAATAACTTTTACTTTATTAATATTGGAAACCTTATAGATAGAGAATCATAACTAATATAAAAGACCCAATAAATATAAGGAATCTAATGTATACATGAAGACCATAATAAGAGACCCAATTAATCTAGAAGCAGTAACACATAAAATACTTTTGATTCAACCCATTAGTGGTTCTATGGTCTAGCTTGCTTTGTACTCACCTGTTTCAGGCCATCCTGCTTCAGCTAAACACATATTTCCTTCGACCTAATGATCACCAATTTGTGGCAACTTGTCTTAGCCTTTAGGATAAAAAAATGTGTCTGCAACTAAGTCACGGCTCGAGCAATAAATATTTTCAATATTTTTTTACCTATACATATAACGTTAGATCCAACACTCATGTAGTCCTACGAAAATACCTCTATTGATGAGTTACATCTCGCATACACCTAAACAATTTACACATAGTATTATAACAACTTCAGTATCCATTGTACCCAATTTTATACTCTTTAGAAACCATCTCACATGTATTCCAAACTTGCATCAGTGCCATGCACCTCGTAAGTTTTAAAATCGACAATACCTTGGTCACAACATCCAAAGGATTTTCTTTGTTACACATCTTAGCATATTGAAAGTTTGAAAACAAATGTTGGTTGATAAGGATACAAATTATTAGAGGCTTAAAATAAATAGAGAAAATTTGTTATAAGTAATTTATAAAATTACTTGGAGAATATTTATATTAACTATAATTGCAAGGAGATATAATTCAATTTTACCAATTGTATAACTACGTTTAATCACCTAATATTCTTGAAATGAGTCTTAAGACTTCCTTAACTAACTACAATTTAATCACTCTCGTTCTCTCACTAGAATTACTGATATATTAGGATTCTTGGATTAGAAATATCTCTCACTTAACACTGTCGACCATAGTGGGAGAAGCAAGGTACCTAGACTGTAAATCTAAAGCCAGAAATTAAAAAATTTATAGTTTGCAATATTCATCATAATAGAAAGAGATAAAATAAGAACTAATCCTATAATTCATCAAGAAATTGAGGCGATTAAATAATATGTGCACAAGGAAGAAAGTCAACGTAATAGTCAAGTTCGAGAGAAACGTGATAAATCTGATATTATAAATCGAATGAATCCGTTATTAGAAAAGATAATTGTCTTAAATGATGAGCATATTCTAAGAGAACAAAAAATTTAGTCTGGTAGATTTAAATCCAAATTACGTCCAGTCAAGGAGAAAGATGAACTGGGAAACCAATCTGATGAGATTTACACAACTCATGGAATTCGAAGTGATCATAACAAAGAGTATTTTCAATCAGATAGAGAACATCATTATTTGCAGTATAAAGAGGAATAATAAATATCGATATATCTCATCTAGTGATAGCAAATTTTCTAACTATTCGAATTTTGAGAAAAAATTGTTTAAATAAAAAAGATAATGAAATCCTTCGAAATGAGAATGAAGTCGGCATCGAAAATCACGCAAGAAACAAAAGTAGACCTCAAAATATGATAGACAACTTAAAGTACAAGGAAAATACGCCCAAACAGTATGTTAACATAGAAGACCAAAACTTGAATGCAGTTATGGAAACCAACAAAGCTAATCAGTATATGCAAATAGTTAACTGAAGGAATTCTCCTTTGTCTGCTGATATTAGTTTAATCTTCTTCCGAGGCGTTTTGATATTTCAAAGGTAGAAAATTTTGATGGAATGCAAGATCCTGATGATCATATTGAATAGTTCAAGAACTATATGATGGATTTCAAGGATGACGACAGGCTGGTAGGCAAAGCATTTTATTATAATTTTAAGGAAATTTTTCTAAAGTGGTACAATCGGTAGACAATTTTTATCAAAGCAAGGAAATATGTGCCAATGGTGATACAATCTTATAATGCAAACGTAAAGTGAAGGAAAATTTAAAAAAACTATACTACATAGTTCGGATTAACGGAGACAGAATTAGAATATTGTGAAGAACTTGTTGTTATGGAAGCTTTAAGAAAAGGATTGCTTTTAGGAGATTGGAAAATTAGAGTACTAGAATATGAGCTTTGACATTTTAAGCTTTGCTGGATCGGGTTGAAGAACATATTAAAGAAGAGGAGCCAACTAGAGTGTGAGGAGGGTCTAGCTTCATTCAAATAAATTTCCTCTCCGTACAGGAGGGGCTCCTACTCATATTTCCAGTTATTAACCTCATCAACCCATGCACAATTAATGGATAAAACCGGATATTTCGTGGAGTTAACTAAGAATGTAGCTACTATTTTTGAGAAATTTAAGATTCATATGAACTGCCATAAACAAGCCAAAAGAAGAACGCACTAATAGGTTTTATATGTATTACAATGCCATTAGGCATGACACTTCAGATTGTATTGCGTTAAAGCAAACGATACAGATTTTGATAGAAAATGGAAAGTTGACCGCTTTTGTTAAAGGACAAAGCAGTAGGAATAGACCTTCGAGCATGTCGGCACAATAGATTGATTTTATAAAAAACTTAGAAGGAGAATATTGATTATTAATTATTCAAAGTTTTACAAGTTTGATTCAATATCTAGAATATATGGATTCGGATTCGAATCACTTGGCTTATTAGCGGTGGATGAAACAGTTGTTCATGAGCGAGTTCAAAGCTTGTGTAAATAATTTGAATCTTTACCAATTTTTTGGAGGACACTATGGCTGGTAATATAAAGAGTTCTAGGCAAAGACATGTACTGAGTTTGGATACCCAATTAGAAGGTAGAATGTCTATTTATTTATTGGAAAGAAAGAAACACCTTTTACCTTGTTCAAAGAAGATGATCGAAGGGGAATAACAGGACCTTATAAAGATGTAGTAGTCATAGAAGCATACATTTCTAGGGTTGAAATTTGACGTATTTTTATAGACACATGGAATTCAGCAAATGTATTGTTCAAATCCACGTATGATAGGATGCGTAATCCACTGAATATTCTTTGATCAGATCGTACCATAATTGGGTTTATAAGAGTGACTACTCAAGTGATCGAGGAATTCAAAGGGGAAGTATATTTAGGAAAAGACCCCTTTAAGAAGAAGCTCCAAATTTAATTTATGGTGTTCAAAATCCCAACTAGCTATAATGCTATCTTTGGGAGATCTTTGCTATCAAGAATACATGTTGTTGTCTTGACTGTTCATCAATGTTTGAAATATGTCATTAGGGATGATGTAGAGGTGGTTCGAAGCGATAAACAAGTAGAAATATCGTGTTACGCAACAACTCTCATTCTCGAATACTTACTTCTTGATATGATGGTTCATCAGACTTAATAAAACAACAGTTTATTAGTCTATTTTATATTCCTAGTTCCTTATATTGTCGGAAACTGTCAGTTTTTCGTAGGTCTTCTCAAAACATGTCATGCAAATATTTTTGACCATTTAAGGTACTTGCACGGGTGGGGCATCTTGCCTACTATTTGCATCTCATGGCCGGATCTTGGATTCACCCGGTCTTCTTATCTCCAAGCTTAAGCTTTGGGTTGGTGCTGAGGTTCCAGTACCGGGGGTATTGCCCCCATTGCGAGCTGATGGTGAGCTTAATTTTTAGTCGGAGAGGGTTCTGGACAGCCATGGTACAGGTTTGGCAAAACAATCTTTGGTACAATGGATTGGCTTAGGTATGGAAGAAGTAACTTGAGAAAATAATGATCAACTAAAACAGAGCTTTCCCTTGTTTAACCTTGAGGACAAGGTTCGACTTGAAGAAGGGATATTGATTCGGTGGTTCATTAAACTTAGTAAAACAACACCCTATTAGTCTATTTTCTATTCATATTTTCTTGGATTGTAGGAAGTTATCGGAGCTTACCGGAGCTTATGTATGTTTCTATTTATTATCAATGAAAATACTAAACTAGGAAGTTATAACTAACAATAAAACAAAAGTTGTGTTCCTTCTAATACCATTGAGATATCACCTCTATTAAGGAGGTAACTGAATAACAATCTAGGGGGTTAACCTAGGATGAAGATCAAGTGGGTAGTCCAAGGGAAACCCAGGGTTCTTTAGCAGTTGGCGATAATTTCAAGGAGTATACATTTACCAATGAGAGATATTTGCGGATATGGACATTATTGTCACCTACTTTGCGTTATCAACTGTTGACGTTCTTGTTTGAAATATCTGCGGAGGGTATAATAAGGCTTCCACCTCAGGTGATATGTCATAGTTTGCCTTTAAATCTGAAGGTCAGACCTATTATCATAAGAGACGGTGTTTTCTATGGAAATTGTGAGGCCATTGTGGAAGAGGTGGATATTTTATCCAGGGTTTGACATATTCGGGAGGCAAAATATCCATTATGGACTTCTAATCCAATGTTAGTTAAAAAGGAGAACACAAGATGGAAATAAAATGTTAATTTTAATGATTTAAATCGTGTATGTCCCAAGGATCCATTTTATATTCCTCGAATAGATTAACTGATTGATTCCACTTTAGACAATAAGATTCTTTCTTTTATAGATGCATTTAAAGGTTATAACCAGATTTAGATGAATCCAAATCACTAGGAGAGTACTACATTTATAAATAATCAAGGATCATTGTTATAGACTTATGTCGTTTGGTTTAAAGAATGAAGGGAGACATACCAAAGATTGTGAAATAAGGTTTTTGCTTCTCAAATTGCGAGAAACATGGAAGTTTTCATTGATGATATGGTCGTTAAAAGTCCAACAGATAGTAAACAATTAAAAGATTTTGAGGAAACATTTTTTGTGAATTTAAGAGCCATTTAATAAGAGTTAAATCAAGAAAATGTACTTTTGGTGTAAGATCAGGTAAGTTTATAGGTTATATCATAAGTGAAAAGAAAATAGAGTTTGATCATGAGAAGTTAAAAGCTTTGGGGTCAATGACATCACGTCAAACAATCAAAGATGTGCAAATTTTGACAGGAAGGTTGGCTGTTATTAATCGTTTTATCTCTTGATTTTTTTATAAGTGTGATCCTTTGTTTCAAGTTTTACGATGACCAAAAGAATTTATATGGACTAGAGAGTGTGAAATAGATTTTCAAAAACTAAAGAACATTGGTTGTCACCCAAAATTTTATCCAAGCCTCGAATATGAGAGCACCTGTTTTTGTATATAACGGTGTCGATTTTGTTGTTAACGTTATTTGGATGATAGAGCAAATATAAACTTCTAATCCGGTTTACAAAACGTTTGTTGACATCAGAGAAAATATATTTGAGGCTTGAAAAATTAGACCTGGCTTTGGTGGTGACTGCTAGAAAAATGCGTCATTACTTTCAAGCTTACACAATTGTTGTTCGAACTACTTCTCCACTAAAAATGTACTACAACGACTAGATATTTTTGTTTTAATGACTAAATGGTCAGTTGAGTTGGGGAACTTTGACATAAATTTAGTTTCTGGAATAAGAATTAATGCTAAAGGCTTAACATATATTTTGGTTGAGTTTCATTCAAATCAATCAGATGAGTTGGCAGTTAAAGAGTTATTGTCATTATTATTAGCATGGGTGTTCGAACAGGTAGTGCTTCTAGCATATTGGGATCAAGCGTGGGGTTACAATTGATTTCTCTTTCTGCACAGGCTATGTATCAGTCTATTTCATTTTGATTTCATGTATCAAATAATGATGTGGAATACGAGGTTGTATTAGCTGGTTTAAGGCTTGCAAGTATTTGTGGGGCGAAAACACTTCAGTTAGAGATAGATTCGCAGTTGGTAGCAAATCATATGACACGAGTGTCTGAGGCTAACAAATATCAATTTGTTTTGTATCTTCGTGAACTTTGAGGGTTAACTATTATATTTAATGAATTGATTATTAAGCATATCACTCGAGGATATAACATATTTGATGATTCTTTAGAAATTATTGTGTGCAAAGAATAATATCCATTAATATTGTTATATAAAAGTCGTTCGATTTTTGAAAGATCAAAAGAGTATAAGTATGCAAATGAGGCGTTTGTCACTCTAGAAATAGTTCTAGGTGACTGGCGACCTGATATAGTAGAGTTTTTGCTTAGATGAACTTTTCCTCAACCTATTAAGTTAGATGAGAGATTAAGATACAAGGCTCATGGTGATAAAGTATTATATAGGGTGTTGTATAATAAGTCTTCAAGTAGATCATTTTTACGATGTTTGGGTAAACATGAATCTCAATGAATGTTATCAGAATTACATAATAGAGAAGGTTCAACTCATTGTGGATTTAAGTCCTTGACACAGATGGTTTTGTTGGCAGGTTATTATTCGCATTTGATTATAAATGATGCTAAGAATTTGGTACAAGGATGTGATACTTGTCAATATTTCGCTAATTATATTCATAAACCAGCAGTGCCATTTACTTTTACATCCGAAGTGGTTCGCTTTGACATATGGGGATCACATCTAATACGGCCATTACAGATGGCTTCAGGAGGACATCAAACGATTATTGTTGGAGTAGATTATTTTTTGAAGTAGGCAGAAGCTGAACCACTATCTGGTACAAGAGCCAATAATGTTATAAAGCTTATTGTGAATAATATTTGTTGTCATTTTAGTGTTCTGCGAAAGATTACTACAAATAATGGTCTTCAATTTAATAGTAGAGAAATGACTTCTCTTTTCAATTCGGGGGGTATTATAAAATATTTTTTGACACTTTTTCATCCGCAAGAAACTGACCAACTGGAAGTAACTAATACGTCTATTTTAGAAGTGATAAAGAAATATTTGACAGGCGTTGTTGGAAAATGGCCGAATTACTTGCAAGAGGTGTTGTGGGATTATAGAACTACTTCTAATTATTTGCAAATGGCTGAATTATTTGCAAGAGGTATTTGCAAGAGGTGTTGTGGCCGAATTATAGAACTACTTAGGGAACTCCTTTTGTCTTGGTATATGAAATGGATGCATGGAGCCTTTTAGAATCAACTTTACCTTCTTATATAATACTTCATTATTCTAAGGAGTTAAATGAAGAAGCAAGATGGATAGACCCTGATCTGATAAAAAAAGGGTTATAACGTATTTGAATTTGACTAATTACCAAACTTTGATGATAAGTCGTTATAATTTGAAGGTAAAGCGTATGAATTTTAAGGTAGGTGATAAATTATTGAGGAAAGTCTTTCTGTGCACAAACGATAAGCGACTAGTGAAGATGGATCTAAAGTAGGAAGGTTCCTTTATTATGTTAACGAGTCAAGCTGGGTAGATCCCATATACACGCTGAAGAGGGGAGACTTCTATAACACCCATGGAACATCGAGCACTTGAAATTATAATGTGAGTAATTTTTTATTTTCTCAAACTTTTATGATAATATGATTTTATTGTATGTTTCATCCAAAGAAAATGATAGTTCAAGTGCCAAATGTTTAAGCACTGTTAGTAATATTCGAAATGCTGATAGTAATATTCGAAGTGCTTCATGTCCATTTAAAGAACTGCTAGATATGGAAAATTATGCAGTATGAGATATAATGCGATGATTATGTGGGAAATAAAAGGAGACATTGTTCCTAAGACAAATAAAAAGTCCTGTTTCATCCAAAGAAAATGATAGTTCAAGTGCCAATTGTTTAAGCACTTACAAAGAAAACACATAAAACAACAATATAAGTAACACCATAACCAAAAATACCACAAATATTGATGATTCAACAACACAAAAATGTTATGATACAAATATATAAATTTTTAATCCTCTTTGTCTTCATTGGGAGAATTTCTATAACTTCCTTTTAATGAGCTTCTTTCTTGGTCTGAGGCGTCTTCATCTTCCTTTGATTCAGTTTTTTGAATAATTCAGTTGGAATAGGCGTCTTCATCTTCCTTTGATTCAGTTTCTTTGGATAATTCAATTGGAATACGGTCGAAAGCTTCGGTAGGTCGCCGTTCTATGGGAATTAATTTCCAGAAGTTTGATAAATTTTCCTTTGAAAATGCAGCATTGAATTCACAAAGTAAGGTGATTGTTGTTAACTTTTAGGAAGTTTTGATAGCAACAAGGCTATCCAGGCCGTTGTGGGCCTTTGCGACTTTTACATATGTAAGATATATTTATTTATTAAAAAATATGACTTTATTAAATATGATCGAACTTTTGATAAAAAATATATATTATTTATATATGTAAGTCCCCTATAACACTAACATTAGTTTTTTTATAAGTTTTTATTTTATCATTATAATAAAAAAAATGTTGTTCTGTTTATTATTATGAGACAAATAAAATTAGTGGTGTGAATGATAAATAAACTTTTTATTATTATTTAAATATTAAATTCAATATTATTAAAACTTTATTCCTTTTAATATTGTATTACTGCAACAAAAATTAATACTACTAAAATTATAATATTGTTAAACGATTTTAACATTATTTAGCAGTAATTATAATTGTCAAAATAATATTAAAACTATTAAAAATATAAAAATATTAATATAATTATGATGCATCTTCATATCATTTTACCATAAATATTAACAAATCATGTGGTCGTGTAACGGTCAGCCAATTGATTATTATTAGACAAGGGGAAAACATCCGAGTACAAATTAATTGGTACACATTCTCTAGTAACTTTACCAACACCAGATTTACTACTCACGTCGGATACTTAAATTCTCATATATAAACTACTTTAAGTAATTTTTTAATCTTTTTTACAATAACCTCACTCTTTTCTATAGAAAATATCTAATTAGTTAAAATCTCCTATAAATGATTAACTCGTGACAAATAAATGGTCTACTAACTTTGTTAATACCAGTGATACTCTATATAAATACATCAATATTTAGATTTTAACCAAATGACATGTTTTACTTCAAAATTCTGAATTCAAATGATTTCAATTTTTTTTATCATCTAAAGGGTTCAAGTAAGTAACTGTAATACTTCTCATAGGTATTCAACATACACTTCTTGAAACTTTGCTATATGTTTGATCTCTTAGATCAATTGTTAAATCTTTGATGAATTATGTAATTGTTATAGTATAACGTTATTCAAACTAATAGCCTATAAATAATATTATTATTTTTTATCTTTTTTGACTTCTTCTAATAACTTCAGCTTGATTTTGACCAAAATATTTGATACATTTATGACAAACCTAGAGACTTTAAATAACATTGTACAAACTAGGCCCGTCCATTACCACAAACAAACTGTTGATTTTTGTTTCAGTTTGATAATATCTCGTAGTTGTAGGTAATTCGACTTTACCTACCCAGACAACTGATCGGCATGCAAACCTTACCCAATTTTTTTCAACCATTTCATATCGGGTTATTCCATTCATTGTTTAATAACCTCTACAATATAAAATAGTAACTCAACTTCATGTACCTAACTACCTATCATACTTTCTTAACAATTATTCCGAAAATTACCGAAGTAATCAACAAAGATCTTCATATGAGGCGACTCAACCTCTACGCTCGTCATTATTAAAGACTACCATGGGTGTATGAAACCTATTTATAAAGGTTGATGATTCGTCTACCAAATACATCTTTAAATAATTTCTCGATGATTGTGGAACTCTTAACAAAATATCCTCTAAAAAAAATAGTAGACACCATTTATTTTTCAACTTAATGGTTGTCTTACTATTTTATTTATCTAGTTTGTCTGAATGTTACGAAGTTAACCAACTCCATTATCAATCAATCTCCAAATTTCACCAATCAAATGAAATTATATCATCAGTTGTATGAACATGATTATTATGATAAATATATGTTGGTCCTTACATTACATGATTCATTCTTACTAATAAGTCCGGCCACAAATAGATTTTACCAATATCTACCAAAATATGATTTTATTTACCTATTAGTCCAAATTTAAATTTTAAATACAATTTTACCCTTAATGAATTTATAATATAACAAAGAAAGTTTGAAAAGAAAGAATTGGTTTTTAAATTGGGGTTAAATATTTTAATTTGGGGATGTAATTGTTTTGTTTTTATAGATAATTGAGTCTTTTTTTTAATGGGTTCGGTCTATTTGTAAAATAGATCTGTTGGGGTATGCTTGGGTAAATAGAGACAAATTTTAGACCCATTACGTAAGTCTCCCAATTAATTTAATTAATTGAGTGCTCGTTAGCATCATTAACATTATTTTTACTTTATTTTGATTATGTTACCATTAACAAAAGACTTCAATTTTTCCTCATTGTATTTAGAGATTTATGTTGATTTATAAAAAATGGTTTATTATATCACAATATAAAGAATAGATGAAAAAATTGATAAGTATAATGTTAAATGGATATATAATATGAAATTCAAATTATAATGTTTAGTTATCAAATAGACAAATATATATTTTAAATCTAAATTGATGCTTTATTTGATTATATATAATGATGATTTTATTACTAAATATTTTATTCAACCGTCTTAATATTATATTGGCATTAATATTACTGCTAAAATAATATTAAAACTTGTAAAATGTCCGAGAATATATACTAGAGGAGATACAATTAATTTTAAATTATTTTTGTTGAACAAATCTGGCTTAAATCAGTGAATAGCCTCTCTATTATCTCGTTTAAAAAAAAATTCTTTTGATTTCAGAATCACCGGAGATAGTCCTTGGACTTGGAAATATGTATACATTTATTTCATGATGCCAATAAATAGACCACTCACTAAAGACAAACTTTATAAATTTTACCAAATCGAGAGACCAAATTTATAGATTTTACAAATCGATGGACTAAATTTACAGATTTTGAAAGTCAGTGGACTAAATTTATAGATTTTGTCAACTCGAGAGACCCTCACCCATGATTTTAAAATCGAAGGACTAAATGAAAGAAAATGAGATAGTCGAAAGACTAAATGAAAGAAAACAATATAATCGAGAGATTAAATGAAACAAAAAAAGATAGTCGATGGACTAAATAAAAATAAACGGGATAGTCGATGGACTATTTAAGCCAACAAATCTCCACTTCAACTTCATTATTGGCCCGTATATCTTAAAAAACGTTTATTAAATAATAGATATTTAATAACCTGGTTAAACTAGAAACTCACAAATATCTTAATTTAAATACTTGTCCCACAAATTCAATGAATACTAAACGTGAATAACTACTAAATATAGTTTTTACGAAGAAATTATTCTATTTAGTCTTTAATTTTTTTAATTGGTGCGTTGTTAGTTATTTTTAATATTCAAATATTCAAAATGATAATTTAAACCGTAACTCAAAAATAATAATCTAAAACTACATATATGTCAATTGTTATAGGTAAGCGCAATGAAATATATGAGTGTTATTTTTAGAGAATTTTTGTTTTTTATTCTTATTTTCGCAACCAAGTTACACTTATCAAGAACATAATTTCTTTTAGCAACCGAATTACATGTAATTTCACAACTAAAATACGATTGTCTTTTCAAGATTTTTCCCCGACCAGTCATATTTTCGTAAATATTATTTTTCATATTTACGCAACACAGTTTGGAGGTTGATCCGCAATTGAACATACTCCTATTTACATAATTTTCTTGTTCTTATTTACACAACTGGTTTGCACGAAATTCTGTAACTTATAGCATCTGCTTTGTTACATTACAACAAAGCTACACGTAATTTTGTAACTGGAACATAGTTTATTTTTTAAACCAAATTACACGTAATTTCACACTTGGAACCCAATTGTTTTTTCCATACTATTTTTTCACTCAATTACAGGTATTTTCGCAACCCATCACATTCCATTTTATTTAAGAAAAAAAATTATCTTTCATAAAAATATAGTATTATTTGTCTTAAAAAAAGAAAAACTAGTGAAATTTTTCAGATTGTTTGGGATTATTGTTTGAAAGATATGACATTTAAAAAATAAAAAATAGGATTGAAAGAAATTATTTAAGGGACATATTAGTATCAACAGAAATCTATGTGGTTATCGGTACTTTCGTTTTAAAACGAGGTGCTTATTTGTATATTATTAAACCTTAGATGATTATTGGAAACTAGTTTTGATGTACAGTGGTTATTGGTATATTATCATTTATTTTATTATTGTATAAAAAATATTTTTAGGGAACGTGCCATCGTTACTCAACGAGTGCACACATGGTCAACTCTCTCAGTTTCATGCGATAGCCTGCAAACTAACGCCAGAAGGTAAAGCACACAAGGTGAAAGGCCCAGAAAAGAAAGTGTTTGCATAAGGACTCGTACTAATGATCTTTTGTCTGAAGCATGCCGTACTCCACCAACTCGGTTACCCCTCTTAAGATATTCTTTTATTTATTTTTATTTGTTGATTAGTTCATTTTATATAGGGTCATTTATGACTATCCTACATCAAACTTCTTAACCAATAATCACGTAATATTTTATAACATACGGATTAGCACAAGGTTTTGAATTGAAAGTAATGACAACCACACGATAGTCTGAAATATCTCATAACCGTTTTATTTCTTTTTTTGTTTGTTTTTTGTTTTTAAATATCATATCTTCCAAACCATAACTCCAAAAATATATCCGAAAATACTATTACTTTTTTTTAACACGAACAAAACTAGGTCAATTAAATATGTTTTTTTATTTTTTGTTTGTTTGTTGCATAATTATGTGCAATGATATTATAAAATAAGTGTAGAAAAGTAACTAGGTTAAATTAGAAAAATTATGTGTAATTGATTTGCAAAAAGTAATTATGTTCAAGTTGGAAAATTACATCTAATTGGATTGCGAGAAACAAAATATGTTTGAGTTGTAGAATTACATACAAATAAGTTGTATAAATAAGTAAAAATTAGTTGTGTATATAAAATTTTAGTTGCAAAAAAAATGGGTCGAGTTGCAGAATTACGGGCAAATGAGTTGCGTAAATAAGTTTTGAAAAAAAACATTTTTTTTAAATTTTTTGAATTATAAATATGATCTAAGTTATTTTAAATATTCTTGTTATAATTTTTCAAATTATTGAAGCTAAAACGTTTTTGTTTTAATTCTTTTTTTGTATTTTCAATGTCTTATCGGTATGTTTTTTTGGTATTTATGTCAATTAAAATTATTTAAAAAAAATATATAATTATTTAGTTACATTTTTTCAAATATTAACATTATTTTAATATATAAATTGAACATAGCGATAAACACCTTAATTCTGGAGTTTACTAAACACTATATTCATCATAAATTGTTCCACCAATATCGATGAAAACAGGAACATGTAAAATCTTTGACCATTAGTTATTTTAAACCTTAAAAATTCTATATATTTTAAACTCTAACTTTCAAATATATATATTAAAAACAAACTAAATGAAATCTAATAATGATATTTTTCAAGATTTATTTATAAAATTCGCAAGCAAATTGTTTCCAAATTTGCAACTAAATAATAGTTGTTTTTTCTAGATCAAAATTTAACGTAATTATGTAACTGAACAACGATCGATTTTTTCATTCTTCTTTACAACAAAATTGCATGTAATTCCGTAACTTAATTTTAAAAAAAAATTATCAAAAGAATATATATTTTCGCAACTATAAAAAAGTTGATTGTTTCGCACCCAATTAACATTTAGTTTTTTACAAAACATTTTCGTAATTTTCACACAATCGGAATTATTTAAAACCAAAGTGTTATTTCAACAATTATTATCTTCTTATTTTTGAAATCAAATTGCACGTAATTTCAGCAATTCAATTTTTTTTTTTAAAACAAAATAACTTTACCATAAAAATGCACATATTTTACAAATACAAAAAAATAGTTTCTTTTTATTTTTCACACAATCAAACTTATTTAGCAAATAAAGTCATATTCCCGCAAATATTTTATGCTTATTTCTACAAAATATTTGCACGTATATATGCAACTTAATTTGTTTCAAAAATAATAATTATTCAAAATTAAAGATATTCTTTTTAAAATAACTAAAAAAGAGAAATTAAAATAAGAAATTTAATTTTAAGGGATAAAAATGTAACTAAATTTGAATGACTATATGTTTAACACTTAATAAAACTGATTTAATTTCCACGTTATAGCTCCAAGCAAAAGATCACGCGCTATATACTATAAAATCATCAAGTCAAAAATCATGACCAAAAGTTTTGAAGTGTAAAGACTAAATGAAAATAAAACTTCACATTTGAAGGATGATCTTCTAACTTAAGCTTATATATTATAGGGTTACTCATACCCACACAATCAAGTTTGGAATTATTCATAATCATGTAAAAAACTATGTTATAAAAAAATACATTCATCTAACAATACCCCTACAAACATAATATACGCGTCCCACATACAACATTCAACTATGAACTAAAATTAATTTTTCTTTTATTATATTTAACTTTCAAAAAGTCATATTTTTTCAAACCCTAACTTAAAAAAAATTAAAAAATACATGTATATCTATTTTCTAAAGATGAAAAAAACTATAAGTGATATACTGAGATATCTATTTTTCAAAACCAATTTTGTATTAAAAATTTTTCTACTTTTGCAACTACACAAATTTATTATTTTTGCAACCAAATTGCCCGTAATTTCATAACTTCATTTAAAAAAAACAAACACCACGAAAATACACATATTTTCGTTGGTTTGGTTTAATTTTTACTGAGGGTAATCTGGTAAAGTGTTTAGAGAGTGTTTTGATAATTTTGTGGTGTTTTGTGTTTAGTGTGTAGAGTAGAGAAATAATTAAGCTGTCTACTAGTATTAACTTCTAATCACCCTCATTAATGAGAGTGGTTGGGGTATTTATACGTTAATTACTGACCCATGGACTTATTTGGTCGGGTCATGAAACCGGTTGAATTTAAAGACCCATTAGTCATATAGTTTTAAGTTGATTAACAACTATCTTAGTCCAAAGTTAATTCATTTGTCCTCTTCAAATATTTAGTGGTGTAATATAGTCTGAATTGTCCATGTTCAGATAAGTGGATTTACTTGGGGCATAGTAACCAAAAAGTGTTTCACACCCAAATTACACATATTTTGGAAGTTAATTAACACTTATTTTTACAAAACAAATTCAATTATTTTTCACACAATTAGACTTATTTAACAAACAATTTCATATTTCCCTAAGTGTTTTCATAACTACAGAAATGTCAGTTCTTTTACACCCAAATTCCACGTATTTGGGCACCTAATTTTACACTTATTTCACAATATAAGTTTGTATTTATTTTTTCACAGAATCAGATTTATTTAGAAACCAAAATGCTATATTCGTAACCCAATTATATGTATTTCCGCACCTCAAATTTATTTTTCTCTTTTCACAACCAAATGGCACGTAATTTTATAACTAAAATAATAATAATAAATATCTTTCATGGATCGAGTTTTGTTGTTCTCAAGAAAATAAAAACAATAGTATTTTCATATATATTTTTTAGAGCTATGATTCGAAAAATATGATACTTCTATAAAAACACAAAAATAGAAAAGAGGGTATATTGGTATTTAAAAAATCCAACTAGTTATCTATAAATACAAAATGTGGTTATCCATATGTTATCAAACCTTGGATTGTTATTAATAAATAAGTTTGATGTTAGATATTTATTAGTATATATATATATATATGTTACAAAAGTAAAATATTAATGTATAAAGGGACAATTGTCATCATTCTTGTACAATCTTTGGCTTCTTCATTCTTATATTGTAACCAATTACGGGCTGAATATGAACCAAAATTCAAGGATCAGCAAGAATCTTTAAGTTTCATATACAATCAAGAATGGACTCTGAAACTAGCCAACACATATTACATCGGCTTGTGCTAAGAATTGCAGAAACCTCAAAGAGATCAACAACATCATCTTCTTCATTCCTCCCTACACCACCATCTTCAATGATGTCTAGTATTGGATTTCTAAGATCGACTTCTCCAAGTTCACTATCAAGAGCAACTATAATGTCAACCATGCTTCAATTTCTGGTATCAGATAGGCGTGGTTAGTCTAGCATAAATTTAATATTCCTCGCCACTCATTCATCTTTTGGCTTCCTATAAGGGAAAACTAACCACCCACGACAAACTTCAAGTTGGGGTTTTAACACTCCTCAAACGTACGTCTTATGATATACAGATTGTGAACTAACCATATGATATTCTCTTTCACGGTTCTTAATACCAATTTTTGGAGTATGCCCTATTCTGTTTGTAAGCCATTTTTATTTTTATAAATACATTTTTATAAATATATTTTTTAAAAATCATAAACGACAAAGACATACTTTGTTGGTACTTACTCTTTTCTATCTATTTTTAAAATCCTCGAAGAGATGCATTCATTTATCTTTAATTTTTTTTGTCTTACTTTTGTTAGTACACATAATTTGTCTTATTTTTAAAATAACACAAATTATGTGTACTAAAAATAAGACATACTTTGTTGGTAGTTTCACAACATGCTCTGCCAAAATTCTCGGCATAATCTATTGTCTATATGTTACAACTACCACCGAGTCATGGAACCTTGCAAGTTATTCTTTGTTTCAACAAATCTTCGTTTGTAGTTTCTCAAATTCTCTTTGAATATTTTTTATACACTGGAGCCCTTGATCAATTTAGAGCTAATATTGGTTCCTTAAAAGGTCTATACCATCTTGAATTTTTTTGTGTATCCGGGAAGAAAGTTGTTGAACCAAGTTAAGTAACTTCTCCTAAATGTCATAAAGAATGTCATGCGCATGACTTGGTCATCTCATGCGAAACACATTATTTGAATTTTGATTAATTCTTGGGAGTACCAGTAGAATGTTACATCTAAGAAAGAACTTATATACAATTAAAGGAAACTATGAAAGAAAAATTTAAATACCCTACTCAAGATGAAGTAACAAATAAAAGAAAGCGTAATAAAACTAAGCACATAATACGATATTTAATGCATTTTGGATTGTGACTAAATAGTACAACTACGGGTAGCATACACTCATTTTATTTAAAAATAGGTTAAAAATAGAATCTCAAACACAAGGACTAAATAACTCTTTGTAAAAAAAAGATAACACCCTTTATTTAGTGTTTCCATTTCACTTTAATTATATGTAAAAAAATCTAGAGCTATTGTCTCTCTCTTTAGAAGTATACAACTCACAAATCATATTATGCACGCATTGTATGATAATATCTACTTCTATTTATAGGTTTAGAGGAAACCCTAATTTTTCATAAGACCCTATAAATTAAATCTCATTAATCAATGACCAAGTTACTCCTACTTCATTAAAATATAAAAACCTATATATAACAAATGATAAGTATTGTAGAAGATCTAATTAATATAAAAATCTAATTAATATTCCAAGCTCGTAATACAAGACTCAATTGATGTAGGATACCAAACAAATAGAATACTTTCCTTTCAGTCTATTATTGGTGCTATTGTCTAGCTTGCTTCGTACTCACCTACGTCGGGCCAGCTTGGTTCAGCTCCACACATATTTCCTTCAACCTAATGGTCACCAGTCTTTGAAATTTTATCTCAACCCTTAGGATCAGTAACATCTCTGCAACTAAGTCATTGATCGAGTAATAAAGAGTTCTAACACTTCTTTTATATACATTTAACGACATATCGAAAACTCACGTAGTCAAAAGATTATACATCTATTGACGAGTTACATCTCTTGTACGCATAATAATTCTTCACCAAGGATTATAGTAAATCAAGTCTTTGTTAAACCCAACTGTATAATTTTTAGACAAAAAATCACCAATATCTTAGATTTGTACCAATCTCATGCAGTTCACGAGACTCGAAATCGGAAATACGTTGGTGAGAGCATCCAAAGGGTTTTCTTCGCTACAAATTTTAACCATCTTTACTTGCTCATTCTCCACCACGTCTCAGATAAGTGCAGCTTGATGTCTACATGTTTACTTTGATCATGTAACTTCATATTTCTCATTAAATGAATAACACTAGTATTGTCACATAACATATCCCCATATTCTTCCACACTAGTAAATTCACTTAAGAATTCCTTCAGCCAAATAGCTTCCTTAATAGCTTTCGCATAAGCTATATACTTAGTTTTCCTTGATGAAATCACAACAACTTTTTGTATAAAAGACTTACAACTAACACTCCTCCAAGAGCAGTAAATCGATAACCTGAAGTAGATTTTATTATGTCAAGTGAGCCTGCATAATTGAAGTCTACATACCCTTCCAACATTACTTGACTCGTATCCTTCTTATTGTAACACAAACCTAACGTTTTCAAGCCGTTCAAGTATTCCATGAGTCAATTGAGTGTATTCTAATGTGTCTTTCCCATATTCGACATGAATCTGCTCAAAACACTTAAAGTGTAGGCAAAATCATTTCTCTTACAAATCATATCATACATAATGCTACCAATAATATTTCATACGGTATCGCATGCATATAACTCTTATTCCTTGATTTTGCTTGGGTCGCACTGAGTTTGGATTGGGAACCAATGAGAGTTCCAACAAATTTTCCTTCAGACATTGAGAACTTCATGGGGAGCTTCTGTATATATATATATATTTCTTCATATAAGAGTAAATAACCCTTAGACCTGTTCCACTTGATCTCAATACCAATTATCCTCTTAGCCTATCCCAAAACATTATTTTCAAACTCTCCTTCTAGATGAGTCTTTACCACTTCAATGTTTCTAATATGTTGTCCATTTATAAGAATGCTATCCATATACACCAGTAATAGGACTTTCCTCTTCATATGTATCGCCCTATTCCAGTGCACAAAGTTATTGTAGTAGCTACAAATATACTTAATAGATGATATAAAAGAAACCAATCTTCTATATTAGTGCCTCAACAACTGTCTCAACCTAGAGATGAGCCTTTTAAAAAACATACATATTCCTACTTCCCGGCTTCAAACCCCGTCAATTTATATGTGTAATTTTATCTGGAAATTCACCAATTCCAGAAGGAAATAATAATATCCATTTGGTGTAACTCAAAAAATCTAGCAACAATTGACATTAAAACCCTCATAGAGGTTTTTTATAACTACTAAGAATATTTCATTCAAAACAGCATACCCCTTTCATGTAAATCCCTTAGCTACGTGTCTAGCCTTGTATTTGAGTACCTCAATATCACAAATATATGGCTTCATCTTAAATATATATTTACTACCAACTAGATTCTTAGCCTTCGGCTGCTTCACAAAAATGCATGTGTTGATCATTTTTGCAAATCTCAGTTCTTCTTTCATGGTTGTAAACCTCTTCTATTTATCTCTTCTCTTGATACCATCATAATATATTTCAATTTGAAGAGTATATCCCTGCATGCTATCGATAAATCACAACCAATTACATTAGCAAAAACCTAACTGTGTGGAGGTTTGCATGGTTTGAATGCTCCATCCTTCGTTAGTTGATAACTATCACGCTTATGTTGCTCTTCCAATTGATTATCCAAAACCATTACAACAATAGACCCTCGGTCTGCCTCAAACTCAAGCGGTTGAATATAATTTGTAAGAACTGAAACAGAATCGGACCCAAATATGTTTTGAGATGAAGCATCACCAGCTTTACTTTGTAGATCAGATTCATCATCAACTTCACATCTCTTCCACGGAGTACTAGGTTAAGTCTCCACTTTATTCTTTAATGGTATGTGCTCATTATAAAAAAATCACATCCTTTCTTATTAAATCATTTTGATATCTAGGGTCAAGGCACCACAACTTATACCGTTTTACTCTATTTAGATAACCTAGGAACAACCATTTAAATTTTGCTCGCCTAAGATTTTTCTACTTTACATGTGCGTAGGCAACACATCCAAACACTATCAAAAATTTTAACTTAGGTTTCTCTTCAGTCCATGCATGTTAAGGATAAAGAAACTTAAGCTCCATGACTAGAATCATGTTTATGATATATGGAGCCATTGTCATGGCTTCTCCTCATAATCTTTGACCGATTCCAGGTTTATGATGCATACATTTTACCCATTCTAGCTTTATGATACATACATTTTACCCATTCCAACAAGGTTATATATATTCTCTCAGCAAACCCACTTTATTGAGGAGTCCCATTTACGGTTCAGTGTCTAACAATTCCAAACTTTACACAGTAGCTAGATAACCCTTTGTTTACACATTCCATGCAACTATAAGTACGAATCTTTTTCAGTATTTTTCCGATTTGATTCTATTTTAAAGTCTTCCACTCACAAAGACAACAAATGCTTCATAGATTGTATTCATAAGTAGAACCCATACTTTTCTAGAATAGTCATCAATCTTTGATACAAAATATTTTGCACCACATATGGTAGGTGGAAATGTTGGGCCACCAAGATCTGAATGAACATAATCAAGTACTACATTGGATGTCTGGGTATTGTGCATAAAACTTTACCATATTTGTTTTAGCATGAACACAACTTTCAGAAAGTCTCAACTTATGAACTACCCTACCATCTAATAATCTTTGTTTACTTAGTTTATTGACTTTATTTTCACTTAAATACCCAAACCAATAATGACACAAGTTGGTATAATCTTTCTCCATATTAGAAACTCCTCCTACTACTATAATACCATCATTAGTTATATATGCTTTCATAAAAACAAATGATCATTGCCTAACCATAAGTTTTCCGTCTCCACCCTCAATAGAAAGAACGTTTCATTTAACTTCGAGTGCATCCGTTTGATTCGTACCGTTCCAATACCTTTGATATCAGAGGTTTCATTATTCGCGAGGATAAAATTTCGACCATCAAGCATACGCAGGTTTTCCAACCAATACTTCGGTCTTTTGATTGCTGTTTCCATTTTCATTTTCAGGATATTTACGATTGATATTGCATATTTAATATATGACTTCTGAACCCGTCACATCCCCTTTGGAATTTAACCAAGATTTTCTTTTCCTCTTACTTGAATTTATATTTTCCAGAATGAATTCCTACACTTAATTTGTACTCGTTGGAGTCGCCATTTAAAACACTATTATTTCGAAAATCAATAGAGTTCTATGCTCTCTTGACTTCTGGTGAGCTTGATTATTTGGAATCGCCTTTGTAGACAATAGAAGTAGAATTTTAAAGAGATAAATAGATTTTAGAGAGAGAAAATAAAAGTACACAAGTGTTCTAACTTAGAAATCCAACCTCGTTATTAGATCAACCTTGGCCTTTATATGGAGGCGCAAAGACTTAGTTTACAGCTGAAAACAGTTACATAAAAAGGTTTAATCACACTTCAGTCCTCACTAAATTAAATAGTTCTAAATTTCTCCTCTAACTTCACAATCTGCTATATAATGTATTATTATTTATATTTTAGTCCATAGATTTTGAGTTCCTTATTAGTAACCCCCTTAGTTCAAATTTTAATAAATGAATGAGAACTAATTAACTTTGAATCTAAGGAAAACCCATGATAATTTCTTCTTTCATGATCTGAAGTTGGTCGATCGTCTAGTTACATCATTATTCGATCCAAATGCATTGAAATATACCCATAGTTAATCATCCTCTTATATCTCAATTAGAAGAAAAACTAAAATTCTTAGGTATTTAAACCTACTTCTCATCTAATCGGGACCCAGTAGATACTAGGTGTACAACTAAGCTTTTAGCATTGCAGGTGTCGAACCCTTATCCATGCAATTGTTCTGAATTTTTCCCAATCAGCATAAAAACTTTTCACTTCTCAACACGTCTTTTCTCCTCCTATAGATTCCTTTGCAACTCATTATTTGATCCAAAAACAAAATTGCTTGAGAGAGAAAGTATAAAAAACCTCTAAACTCCTTTACTACCTTCATTGGTTTCTTCAACTTATTGGCTACCTTCACCGGAAAAATCATATTTTCTGATCAACCTTCAACTAGTTTATGAGAAATCATCCAAAATCCAGAAGATCCAAGGGCATAATTTCCAAAGAATCTAAATCTTCAAAATCAGACAACAATGTCTTCAGAGCTTACGATTATTTCTGCATTAGTAAAAGAGCAGAAGAATATAGAGTTGTTGGGTTAATAAGAAATGCTCCCCATGGAACATCCACAAAGACCATCTATTATGGTAATTTCGATCCTTCTAAAGTTTATGCCTTCTCCCTTTGACTATTACAGAACAAAGTTAGTCTTTAAAAATGTGTTCGTAAAAAACATCTTGAATCTCACCTTCTCTTACTAGATCATCACCTCAAATTAATTGTGAAGTAAGCAGATCTTGTTCAAAATAATTAGAAGCAACCCCTTCCTCAACATATCCCTCACGAGCTTCTAGAAAAAGAACATTTATAGCTATGTTAGACGATTCTAATGTTACGTCAAATCCATTTACCAAATCTCCTCCCTTGAGGGAAATTGTTGAGACGACCATAATATCTCAATAAAGTTCCTCAAATAATCCTCCTCAACTGAGAGCCGAAGCATAAAAAACAGAAGCCGATTACGAGGCTACTCAGTCAAACAATGAAGTTGATACTTAGGAGGAAGCTTCGACAAAATCAGAAAATATTGCTCACAAATAAATCTGCAGGCCAAGAGAAAAGAAAGCTCTTATCACCATCTCCAAAGAGGAAAAAGCATCAATGGTAAAAATTTAAGAACTCTTGATGGAAATTACATTATGGCTCTAAAAATGTCTTATACATATACTATAAGGAGAGCCAAGTGAGTGATTTAAAGAAACAATGGGGAATGGGAGACAACATTACACTTTGTCTTCCCAGAAAAAAATAGAAACACCCTTGGACTGCAAAAAACACGAACATGTTATTTATCCAGAAAAAATCAACTGAGGGCTTTGATTCCGAATAGACCCTAGGATAGTGGATTACTTCGAACGCTTGAACTTGTGTCCAACCCAAGTAACCTAAATCATTGGTTCACGCTTCTCTCTGTAATCATGGTCTCTCGACTATCCAAAATCCTCATATGCATAAACAATTTCATAGTTTATAGATAGGTTTTGTACAAAACCCCATCTAACACCATATAGCCACATGCTTTACACCTCATCTTCTTAGCTAATTTCATATCCTGAGGTAACATACCTTTTAACAAGAAATTGAGAATGTCAACTCTCCAATCGCCTCAAATTGTATATGGAGTGACGGATACCTCCTAAATATACATAGATTACTCTAAACAAGTCATAATCAAGGGACTCTTTTGTAATAAAAGCCAAGGTTATTCTTTGATGTAAGCCATAGTTACCAAAGAATCCACAAGTGTATTGTATGCTCGACTGATATGCTCTAAATTAACATGATCAAGCAGAACATTTAAATTTCAAAGTTCTTGAAGATATAAAATTAAATGGTTTTTTTACTTCAAAAATTCAAGCCACTTGATTTGCTATTAACTGAAATTCTGTTTCCAAACAAACGAAGTTGCCTAAAAAATGTTCGCAAGCTTTAAACTAGCTAATACAAATTCATATTCAGCTTCATTATTCGATACATGAAAACCAAACTTATTGGATTGAAACATTGTTTACCAGATGGAGCAATCAGTTGAACTCTAGCACTGGATCCTAAAATGTTGGAACCCCTAGAAGTTTGAACTATCCACATCGAACTCCTTGACAAAACCTCTTTGTTTATCTCTTCGTCTGATCTATTTGAATGGAATTCAGCTAAAAAATATGCTAAATCTTGGGCCTTGATAGTCGTTCGAGGTGAAAAGATGATGTCAAAATCTCCCAACTCAACTGGCCACTTAGTTATCCTCCCAAAATTATTAGGGCATTGTGAAATAATTTTCAGTGAGATGAAGTTCGAACCACATTAGTATGAGACTGAAAATAGAGGCACATCTTCTTGGCAGCCACTACTAAAGCCAAAGCTATTTTTTTCGAGCTTCAAGTACCTTTTTTCTGCTGCTATCAAAGTTTTACTATCATTATACACCGGCTTTGAAATTCCCGAATCTTCAATAATCAACACAACAATCACTGTAAAATTCAATACTGTAATATAGAAAGAGAGTTGCTCTCCAATTTGAGGCTTTGATAGTATTTCTGGTGATGACAATAATTTTTTAAGGCTTGAAAATGTTACTTCACATTCTGAGGTCCACTCAAATTATTTTGGTCTTCATCACACTTGAAAAAAGGAAAGAATTTATCAGAAAATCTAAAAATGGATCTGTTAAGAGCAGTTAACCTTCATGCTAAAATTTGTATTTCTTTGATAGTTTGAGGGGATGTCATTGATACCAAAGGTTTTAGTTGTTCTCGGTCAGCTTCTATTCCCTATTCACTAATAACATAACCTAAATATTTTCTTGATCGAACTTCAAAGGTATAGTTCTCATGATTTTACTTTATCCTAATTGCCCTCAAATTCAAAAAAGTATCCTTAAAAGCTTCCAAGTGTGCATCATCTGTTAAGCTTTAAACCACCATGTTATCAACATACAACTCCATATTTCTTCCGATCTGCGAAATGAAGGCTTTTTTAACCTCTAATATGTTGCTCCAACATTCTTCAGGCCAAATGGCATAACCATATAACAATGCAAGCCCCAATCCGTGATGAATCGGGTACTATCTTGATCCTTTTTATCCATCTGAATTTGATTATACCCTGAAAATGCATCCTTTAAGGTTAAAGTTTTATTTCCCGAAGTGGAATCAATCAATTGGTCTCTTCGAGGAACCGAGAATGGATCATTAGGACAACCTCCATTCAAATCTTGTCAAGTCGACGTAGATTCTCTATTTCCCAATCTTCATTTTAACCACCACTGGGTTTTTCTGTCCATAAAGGATATTGTGACTCTCTTATATGTCCGATATTTGATAAAAAATCCTCCTTAGAAATGATTGCGTCTACTTTCTTAAAAGAATAAACACATCTTTTTTGTATAACAAGTTTGACCTTCAGATAAATTGCTAGGCTATGATATATCACTTCAACTGGAACTCCTACCACATCTTCTGTTTTCCAAGCGAAAGCATCCATATTGTGATACAAAAACTGTAGTAGTTGATGTCGTAACACTAGGGTCAGTAAAGTTCCCATTTGAAGTATTTTTCCATCAAGAAAAACATATTCCTCAATATTGTCACTTAATATTAAAGAGCTCAGAGTTTCGCTCAGATTGTCAACCCCTTCCTCGAGGTCCAAGGTCAACCCCCTGATTGTTATTCATCCATTCTATCACCACTGCTTGATCCTTGAATTCGAAGAGCTATGTCATAATACTCTCTAGAAATCCTTTTGATCACTTTGGACGACCCCCACATGATCTCTGATGACATACTTAAAGCATTCGTGGAGTGTTGATACAACTCCATATGTCATCGACAGTCAAGATCTTCCAAAAATGGTAACTTGTTGAACAATCTACAACCTTGAACATCACTTGAACCTTCTTTCTGAAATGTCATTTTCCTAAACTTACCTTTCACTTAAGTTCCCCAATGACTTGTGTTGTTACTCCTGTAAAACCAATGATTGTACGCTCTGATTGGGAAATCCGAGGAGGATTACGGACTCTATCATAAATTATCTTAAAAAGAACATTTACATAGCTCCCTCTATCCATAAATACATGTCGTAGTGTAACTTCTTCTATCTTTGCTCCAATAACCACTTCATCTTCATGAGGACGTGCAATGCCTCTCAGATCATCTTCATCGAAAAGAATAGCGGTGGGATGAGGAGATCAAAAGACCCCCCATATCCAGTTTTGCTATGAAAATCAGAGCCTTGGTTACCATATAAGCACTCAATTCGCGAACCCATCTAATAAGGGTCTATATATGGCCCCTGAAGATGGTCTAGGGGATGGTATATTTAAAACCAGATACAACTGGAGGTCGTCTCCATTATCTGGTGAGATCTTGTCGCTGTATCTGCTGAACCGCTTCAATATCTCCAAGTTAGACAGATTTGGCGGGAAAAAAGACCCAGACAGTCATATGGAGCTGTTTAAAAACTTTAGGATAAATTTTGATGACGATGAAAACTGTTGTGCCACACGTTTTCATAGACATTCAAGGACGGGATTTGAAATGGTACAACCATTTATGGCAGAATTGCATCAAGAACTTTGATATATTCTGGACTATATTCTAAAAATAGTTCTTAGGAAGCAAGATACTGAGCTAATGTGGAAACCATCGTTAACTATGAACAAAGGATCGGACAAAGCCTAAGGGATTATACATGGCGATTTGTTGTTATAAAAACCAAACTTGAGGTCTGTGAAGAAATCATGGCGTTAACAACATTTAGATTAGTGTTTTGGCATGATCTTATGAAAGACAACGTTGTAAAGAAACAAGCTTTTGCATTTCGAGCCCTGTTAGCACAAGTTTAATAACAAATATTAGTAGAGAAGAATCAAGCATTAGAGATGGGTTTTTTGGCCCAACAAGAGCAGGGCTCACATTCTCTGGTGGTGATTTACCAATAGGCACCTGTGTAAATTCCTCAATCGTATCCAATCTAAACTTATCACTAGTCATCTCATTTCTAACCCATGGTATCAAACCAATTGCCATATAGGCCGAGGTCGGTTCAACAGGTAGAGAGTGTTAAGTTAGCGGTTAAACCAATCTCTAAAAAGTGGGTTCGATTAACCTATTTTTTCGAACTGACCGAGTGCCTAGCAACCATCTTTGCAAACCCTTTCCGATCAAAACTCAGAGGAAAACTAAGAGTAATAGGTGTTCGAAGCATCAAGATGATATCGGGCATTAGACAAAAGACTTCATAGCAATGAAAAAAAATCCAAGTGTTAATGGAGAAAGGAAAGTTACCAAATATTTTTTAAAACATATTCCAGATGAATCCAGAAAGTTGTGATAGCCCGGAAGCAAGAGAACACCCTAGTCATTTTGGAGCCATCGACCTGATCGACATAACCTCATAAAATTTGAATCACAAACAGGATCGAACGGTGATCAATATCATAGAAGAGCCCAATCATCAAAAAACGTTCAGTGATTTGTACAAGTTTTAAGGGTTACTAACCTTTTTTTTATATTATGGCAGGGGTTACCAATGTTTCCCACAATATGCACATTGTTAGCTTAGCTACTTAGTTTGAAAATGGGATCTCAACACACCTCTACATGAACCCTTCTTCAATATTATACTTTGATGGTGGTGATATGAGAGAAGTTGCAGGGCTGCTTAAGCACGTAGTGGTGATTGTTGCAAAACTTGTGAAGGATGAGGTTCATAAAGTATTGATTAACACAGACAGTTCTGTGAATATTTTGTTCATAACAACTTATGAGAAATTAGAGAACCCTCCAACCTTTCTTCGGTCAAACCAGAAGATTGCGGTTTTTACCAAAGTGAGTATATAGGTTGTAAGAGAATTTGAAGGAATGGTTTAGTTGGGTTGCAACCTGTTTAAGAAAGAATTACCACTAGTGTTTATTGTAGTAGACTTTTTCGACGTTGTATAACACTATTTTTTTAGGTCTTGTTATCCTGAATCCATGTGGCGGCATCAACAATCCATTAATGCTTGAAATATGTGGTAGGAAATGATGTGGGTGATAAAGATATAGAATATTGAGGGTTTAAATGTATAAAAATAAATTTATATATAACAAATTGTATAGTTTATAGATAAGTTTTGGACTATTTTTAAATATGGGCTATAATGCAATTAATCCATTTGTGTAACTGAATGAGTTATAAATCTTTACACCTATAATAAAGGCTAAGGTTATAAAGAAAGGGTACATCATTTTTGTTGGAATGATTTTTTACTTTCTCTTTCACTTTCTCTCTCAATACTCAAACTTTTTCTCTCTCAAGAAAACTAGATTTACATTTAACGAATTGGCGACCCAAGTGAGAGATTCAATTGATCGGTACCTTGATTTCATATAAAAACGAGAGGTAATTGAATTTTTATCACTTTTAACTGTTTTGATTGATAATTGAGACATTGAATGAACATGATCCTTTGGTTTGAAAAGCAATTAAAAATTTGAAATCTGATTTATGGAGGTGAGAAAGTAAAGAAGATGATGAAATTCAGGTGCAGCAGAGTCAGTCAGACATCGAAGATCTGATGAATCAGTTGCTAGATAAAATCATGGTGTTCAATGATAAGTATGTTAAAAGAAAACATCAGATTTAGTTATGCAGACTAAAATCAGAGATATGACAAGTTGAAGGGTGATACAAAATAGAAAATCAATCTGATCAATTATATAAAGCTCTTCAATTTCAAAGTGATAAAAAGAGTTTATTTTGATTCAGATAAACAACGTCAAAACTCACGGACAAAAAAGAAAGATAAACACAAATATATCACATCTAGAGATGGTTATGATAGTTTAGAATTTGAAAGGGGATTGTTTAAGCAGAGGAAATATCGCATATCTTCGAAAGGGAAAAGTAGTAGACATTGAAAATTGCACAAGGTATATAAGTTAAAAAGGGATATTGAACCTCGTCCTCTACGGGATAGAGCTTGGAGGAATTGCATCCAAACAATACATAGAAGTAATAGGTCAGAATATGTATGCTACTATGAGAGTTAGAGGAGACGATCAATATATAAAATGAGTAGATTAGAGGAATTTTCCCTTAACTGCTAGGATTAGGTCTATTCCTCTTCCCAAGTGTTTTGATATTTTAAAGGTCGAAAAGTTTGATGCGACTTAAGACCCTGACGATCACATCAAATAATTTAAGAATTATATGATGAATTTCAAAGATCGTGATAGGCTGGTATGCAGAGCATTCTCTCGGACTTTCAAGGGTACCGCATTGAAGTTGTACAATAAGAATTCGAGGGTATCTATTGCTAATTTTAGGGATTTCTATATAGATTATCGACGGTAGTTTATGGGTTACTAAGAAATGAGAGCTAATGATGACAATATAATATAGTGTAAGCAGGCTGTGGGTGAACAATAAAAAGATTATACGAAGCATTTTGTTTTAACAAAAACAGGGCTAGATGATTATGAAGAGTTAGTTGCTATGTCAGCTTTCAGACAAGGTTTACTACCGGTTGATTTGGAAAATGAAACAGTAAAACGAAGAAAATTAACTTTTGGAGATCTTATCGCTCAGGTCGAGGATCAAATTAAAGTGGAAGAATCAACCAGGGTTCAAGGTGTTGTTGGATCTAGTTAAAAGAATTTTGGGCATGTGTCAAATATTCTACAAAACTCCACGAATTATCAACCAACTCATCCAAAGGTCAACTACAATTTACCTCTTCGAACATGAGGAGCCTCTTTTGTTTGACAAAGTGATTGTAGAACATATTAACCGATGAGATAATACAATTGCTCATTCTTTGCCAACAATTTCTTGTATAGAAGAATATCCTGAGATATTATTACATGAGAGTCCTTCGATCTTAACATGATCAAAGAAATGTAAATATGATAATCACATGTCTGTCATGCTAGCCATAATTCTAAAGGATTG